>SJYC01149321.1:0-38346 GCA_006408675.1 Madoqua kirkii | reverse complement strand
ATATAATGATCATCTGAGTTAAATTCACCCATTCCAGTCCACTTTAGTTTGCCGATTCCTAAAATGTTGACATTCACTCTTGCCACCTCCTGTTTCACCGCTTCAAATTTGCCTTAACTCATGGACCTAATATTCCAGGTTCCTATGCAATATTATTCTTACAGCATCGGACTTTACTTCCGTCACCAGTCATATCCACAACTAGCTGTTGATTTTGCGTTGGCTCCGTCTCTTCTTTCTTTCTAGAGTTATTTCTCCACTGATCTCTAGTAGCATACTGGGCACCTACCAACCTGGGGAGTTCATCCTTCAGTGTCCTAATCTTTTTGCCTTTTCATACTGTTCATGGGGTTCTCAAGGCAAGAATACTGAAGCAGTTTTCCATTCCCTTCTCCAGTGGACCACGTTTTGTCAGAACTCTCCATCATGACCTGTCCCTCTTGGGTGGCCCTAAGTGGCATGGCTCGTAGTTTCATTGAGTTAGACAAGGCTAAGTTATTGCTGCGTGTGTGTTAGTCACTCAGTCATGTCTGACTCTTTTCGATCCCATGAGTTTTTGCCAGCGAGGCTCCTCTGTCCATGGGATTTTCCAGGCAAGAGAACTGAAGTGAGTTGCCAAGCCCTCCTCCAGGGCTTCCCAACCCAGGGATCAACTAATATCTGCAGGCAGTTTCTTTACTACTAACACCACCTGAGAAGCCCCAGTAGGAGCACCACATCATGAAACATCCCACTGTGCTTCCTGTGTTATTTCTATCTCTTGCGAGAGAGATCATTTCAGAATTTAACCTCATTAAACAGTGTGTATTTTGTTGCATGAGTTCAGAGTAGTATGGGAGAAAGGATGTAGAATCAGGGCATAAAGACGCTAGACTTCTCTCTGATGCTCATCAGCTGAGTGTTCCAAGTTTCTTCATATAAGGATAATAATATTCATCCTATTTTGTTAGCATCAAATTAGATTAATGAATATGGAAAAATGTAAGCGTTAAATACTGTCCCATTCATGGTATTACTCTTCTTTCAGGCTTTAGAGCACTTTTTCTCAGTTAGGTGGTTTCTCTGCCACACTGAAAAACTGGTGAAATAGTCGTCACTCAACCAGTTGACATGCTGAGTCAGTGCATGAGATATACTAAAGAATTTTCCTGACTGAATTTGTGGTTCATAAATGCCCTTCACATGAATCTTTCAGCTCATTGGCCTCCATAAATCCATCCATGGGCAGTGCAATATCTGTTCCTTTTTAAACAGGAAACTTAGTTTCTCATTTCTTCAAAAAATAGACTTGCAACACAACACGTGGTTGTTTTCTGATTTCCGAGAATTGCTTACATGACAAAGTAGTTTATTTCTGATTGAATTGTAAGAGTAGAAAGTGCTCATTCAATTTCCTTGAGATACAGGGATTCAAAATATATTGACAGAATTCAAGAAGCCTTTTCAGATGTTCTGGAGACAGTGCCCAAATAAAGCTAATTCAACGAACAAATTTCAACAGACACTTGACACTAAGAAAATACTCTTCCTCTGAGCTCTCATGGTTCCACCTCCCCTAGCTGCAAATGCATTAGTAGACATTCAGGCCACTGAAACTTTATTTTACTTTATTCATTTCACTAAATTATTGGTTTCTGGTTTCACTGGAATAATAGCCTTTGCCCTCTAACTGCACCAAAAATAATACTAAATCATGCAGAAACTGTGAAGCCCTTAACACAGTTGCTTTCCTCATTGGGTGAACCAAATCATGAACAGGCTATATCTGAACTTCCTAGGTCCATCATAGTCTGTGCACATCATGGTTACCTGCCTATAGGCAAGAGAATCCTCTCCAAAACAGCACCTGCTTTGACATAGTGGTAAACCTCCAGGTTATTAGGACTTTTTGTGACACATCTCTATAAGTAGGCTCCTGATAAAAATGCTACTGGCCTTTCTATGTATTTTTTTTAATGCCATGAAAAAGTATTCTCAGATTATGGCTTAAAACATAAACTTATAATTTGGTCTAGGCCAGGTCTATGAACATAGAAGTTTTGAATCAGCAATCTTGAGCATGAAAAGTCCATTGAGATTGAGTAGCTATGAGATTCTAGAACAAAGGAAGCAAGGATGATGGTGGTAGAGCTGGGGCTACACTGACCTTCCAGACAAAGATGAACCTCTCCTAATACCAAAAGTTATTTGAAATGGTCTGGAATGTATCAATTTAGCTAACGCATACATGTTCAGTCATGTCTGACTCTTTGCAACTCCATGGACTATAGTCTGTCCCTGAGATTTCTCAGCAAGAGTATTAGAGTGGGTTGCCATTTCCTCTTCAAAGGGATCTTCCCAACACGGGGATCAAACCTGCTTCTCTTGCATCTCCTGCATTGGCAGGTGGTCTTTTCACCACTGCACACCTGCCCCAACTTAGCTAGTAGAAGTGTTAACTAGAGCTTTTGCATTCTCCCTTTTCATGAAAGATGAACTTCCTAAATTCCTAGACTTGAGGTTATATGGAAGAGAGTATCAGTCATACAATAAGCTTTAATTTTGGTGTTTTAGGAAACTATCATTTAATCAAATACCTTCCTATAATTTGACTAACATGAGGAACACTGGTTTGATCTATTTTATTGTGTCTGACTCCTAAGTCAAATCCCTTATGATTATACAGTGCAAGTGAGAAATAGATTTAAGGGCCTAGATCTGATAGAAAAAGTGCCTGATGAACTATGGAATGAGGTTCGTGAAACTGTACAGGAGACAGGGATCAAGACCATACTCATGGAAACGAAATGCAAAAAAGCAAAATGGCTGTCTGGGGAGGCCTTACAAATAGCTGTGAAAAGAAGAGAAGCAAAAATCAAAGGAGAAAAGGAAAGATATAAGCATCTGAATGCAGAGTTCCAAAGAATAGCAAGAAGAGATAAGAAAGCCTTCTTCAGCAATCATTGCAAAAAAATAGAGAAAAAGAACAGAATGAGAAAGACTAGAGATCTCTTCAAGAAAATTAGAGATACCAAGGAAACATTTTATGTAAAGATGTGCTCGATAAAGGACAGAAATGGTATGGAGCTAACAGAAGCAGAAGATATTAAGAAGAGGTGGATTCCATGTCTTGGCTGTTGTGAGTAGTGCTGGAGTTGTGATGGACAGGGAAGCCTGGCATGCTGCCGTCCATGGGGACAGAGTCAAACACAACTGAGAGACTAACTGAATTGAATATATAGTGGGTGTGTGTTAGTCACTCAATCATGTCTGACTCTTTACAATCCTATGTACCTCACCAGGTTCCTCTGTTCATGGAATTCTCCAGGCAAGAATACTGAAGTGGGTAGCCATTCCCTTCTCCAGGGACTCTTCACGACCCAGGGATCAAACCTGGGTCTCCGATGTTGCAGGAAGATTCTTTACCATCTGGGCCACCAGGGAAGCCCTAACATGTAGTAGATAATCCATAAATATCTGTAGTATTCAAGACCAAATACCTATGAGGATTGCACATGAATTGAAGGGCATCACCACGGAGGATTCTAGAATTTTCTCCTCCACAATTTTAATACTGGCCTTTCATTGAGTAGTAGTGCTTTAAAAAAAACTTTATCAGATTCTTCACAATTAACATTGTTTCCTTGGTTTGTATAAAGCTAGTTCTCATTTACTGAGAGTTCACAGAAGATAGCAGATTAAAAAGTTCATGGTTTCCTTAGCCCCAAATTTCTGGTCCAGGTGAAAAGAGAAACGATGTGACCTCATTCACTCTGCCACCTGTTTCTATGAAAGCTGCTAGGCAGAATCAGAAATTGTTCTACTATGGGAAGCTCATTTTCTTAGGAGCAACTGGCAGAAAGATTAAATCATGGAAGCCACTAGAAACACGTCTCTTAGATCCCCAAATCTCAGAAGGTAGCATTCACAAAGGAAATCTGCAACAGAGCCTTTAAAAAAAAAAAATGGCTGCAACCTGCTAGACAAGAGGCAGGACTTCAACAAACAAGGTCAGTGACTCTTACAGAGATGCCATTCAGAGTAACAAACATGACTTTCTTTGTCTCCCAGTGACAGGTGACAGACCCCACAGGCACCTCCCCAGCAAGGAGCAAAGAATAGTGTCATATTCATTCTTCTGAGGCTAAGCCATCATCAACCTTTATAAAACAATGCGACTTTAACACCCAAGGAATTTGGCTTCAGGGGAAAATCTTATATCACTTCTATTGTAGTTGTTGGGTGGCATGGAAGTATGCCAAGGGCTACAAGGGGAGAAAAAGAAGTGAAAAAAAATGGGGTGATTATCCAAGAAAAACATTCCCAGCCAAATTGAGAGACGGGAAATTTACTGGTCTTTGGATGCTCCTTAGCTGGGTAAACTAAGGGTTGGTACATAGTGAGTTTTATCTCTGCTGGGTTCTTTGTTGGTCTGTAAAGAAGACAAGGAAGGGACTTGTCTGGCAGTCCAGGGATTAAGGTTTCACCTTCCAGGGCAAGGGGTGCTGTTTCAGTCCCTGTTCTGGGAGCTAAGATTCCACGTGCCTTGCAGCCATTAAACCAAAACATTAAGAAAAAGAAAGAAAGAAAAAGCAATATTGTAACAAATTCAATAAAGACTTTTAAAATGGTTCACATAGAAAAAAAATCTTGAAAAAAAGACAAGGAAAGCAAAAGGAAACCACTTTGGGCAGCCAGTGCATTCTCTTTACCAAGACACTCACAAAGCCACACCTGACAAATCCACGCTGGACTTTCATGCGCCACCATTTTTGCTGGATCGGATTGAGCCACCTCTCTGGGCTGTTATTTTCCTTCATGTTCCCTCCTGGGAAGATCGAACTCTTGAGCTGGCACAAGCAGCGTGACATCCACTCTCCGACACTTTCTGATTGCTCTGCATTAGGCAAGAAACTCGGTCATTTCTTGAAGTTCCACTGCTCCTGTCTGTAACATACAGGCAGGTGATAATCCCAGCATCACTGGGTTGTAAAGATTTAAGGAAATAAATGATGTAAAAGGTCTGATATAAGGAAGAAAATACGTATTTGTTTCTTTCTTTTTCCCTCAGTTCCTTCCTTAAATCCACTTTCTCCTGGACTTTTCGGTGGCCCAGTGGTTAAGACTCCAGGCTTCCAGTGTAGGGGACACAGGCTTGATTCCTGGTCGGGGAACTAAGATCCCACATGGTCAGGGAACTAAGACCCCATATGCTGCATGGTGTGGCCAAAAAATAAAAAATTTTAAGTAAAATATAATAAATAGAGCTATTTGTGTAAAAAGAAAAACAAATTCTTATTAATTGATAAGAACAACTTGATGAGAATCATTTTAATAAGCCAAATCTGAAAGATGACTAAAAAAAGAATTTCTCTCTTTGCAGTGAGAGAGAATCACAGGTCTGGGCAACTCCAGCACCAACCAGCTAGAAAGTTCTCACCCTTTCTCTGGGACTCAGTTTTGTGATCTGTACAATGGGAGACCTGCACCCTGTTTTTCCTCCCCTTACTTCCCAGGGATCCTCTCCAGAACTCTGGACCCTCACTGAACACAGTCTGAAAATCCTGAAACTATCAAATCCCCAAATTTTTTCCAGCTCTGCAATTCTGAAATATTATAACTTTATGTAAAATTAATAATGATAATAACAATACTGAATACGGAAAATCTGATGCACATAATCCAAAACCAAAGATAAATGACACCTTGGGTACTCATTTTTGTATTATCTATGCTAAAATGCCTCTCTCAGTGGACATGGGTAATTAGGGGTTTCATGGTGTGGTTTTGGTCAGCCTTCAGTAATTTGTACTTTTGCATTCACAACCTCAACCATGGAAATATCCCAGTTCCCAGTCATCTGACCTCACATCAGATGTGAGGAGTTATTGGCTAGAGCACTAAGAGATAGTCCCTATTACAAAATGCCATTCTATTTCCTGTATAAAACATCGTTTGTCAGAACACAGCTGCTAGTGCCCTCCACAATTTGCTCGTCTATAATTCACAATGTGGGACTTCTCTGGTGGTCCAGTGAAGACTAAAGTCAGAGACCGCGCTTCCAATGCAGTGGCCTTGGGTTTGATTCCTGGTCAGGGAACAAAGATCACATATGCTGTGTGGCAAAAAAAAAAAAAAAATAGTAATGCATTGGCCCAGGATGGGGGGTAGGGCCCCCCCTGAATTAGTCTCCTTCCGATTTCATTAACACACAAGTTCATTTTCCAAATGCAGCTAGTTGCTTCAGCATCTGGTTTGAAAAAGTAAAACAGCTCTGCAGACTCTTGTGTAAATAAATGGATGTACATTGGGCTGGACTTTGGGAATACTAGTGGTACCCAAAAGGATGAACCAAGTCAAGGACCAGAGAACATATTCCTGGTTTGAGCCTTCATGATTGGAGCATGCTACCTTCTTCTCTGTTTTGGGCAACATCAAAGAGAAGCAATGTTCTACCAGAAATCTTATGAAACATTTGGTTGGTTACAAATGAAATTTCGACTGCAGAAAAGGCAAGAGAATGAACTCCGACTCAGAAGCAATATGGAGGCGCTCAAAGTAATCAATCAGAAGAACTGCAAGGCATATGCTGAAGGTAGCACCTCAAAGTGGAAACAGATGGACTAATGTGTATTGATCTCCAATGGCTGTTGACACCCTTTTGAAAAAGAGGCAATAAAGGGCATTGAGGGAGTGCTTTAAGTGGAGAGAGGGGTAAACCATGGGGGATTCAAAAATCTGGGGCAAGGACTCTTTAGTGAACTCTGAGCTTCAATATAGAATGTTACCCTCAAGTCTGTTTTAGCCAACAGCTGGAAGGAAGCAAAGATGCCTGGAGGAGGGGGAGGGGTTTCCATCACCACCTTGCCAATTTCTCTGCTCTCACACGATTATTTGTACTCTTTCATTATCTCAGCTTCCCCAGCTCCCCCGCCTCTGGATAGATGAACAGCAGTAACAGAATAACCCTCTCCTCACAGGTGATTTGGGCAGCATCTCAGCCCTCCTCCCAATAAATCCACTTTACCTTTTCATGTGTGTGTGTATATGTGCGTGTGTGTCTGTGTGCACATGTGTGTCTGTTAGTCACTCAGTCCTGTCTGACTCTTTGCAATCCCATGGGCTGTAGCCCAGTCCCACCAGGCTCTCTGTCCATGGAATTCTCCAGGCAGGAATACTAGAGTGGGCAGCCATTCCCTTTGCCAGGGGATCTTTACCTTTTTTTAGAGAGTCTCTATTTGGTGCCTTTTTTATCGATACCAATGCACACAAATGCTTTTATATTACATTTTACATTTTAGAATCATTTTTGACTTGCAGAAAAATTGAAAAGATAATACAGAGCATTCTCTATGTCCCCCTCACCAGTTTCCCCTACTGTTAACACCTATCTCAACTTTGGTACCTTTATCACAAGGTAAGAAACCAATACTGGTACATTTGTTATTTTTTTAATTGGGATATAGTTGCCTTACAATATTGTGTTAGTTTCTACTATACAATGAAATGAATCAGCTATATGTATACGTATAACCTCTCACACTTAAGCTTCCCTCCCACCCTTCCCCATCCCACCGCTCCAGGTCATCATGGAGCACCAAGTTGAGCTCCTGTACTACAGCAAGTTCCCACTAGCTGTCTATTTTACACATGGTAGTGTGTGTATACGGAGAAGGCAATGGCACGCCGCTCCAGTACTCTTGCCTGGAGAATCCCAGGGACGGGGGAGCCTGGTGGGCTGTAGTCCATGGGGTCGCTAAGAGTCAGACAGGACTGAGGGACTTCACTTTCACTTTTCACTTTCATGAATTGGAAGAGGAAATGGCAACCCACTCCAGTGTTCTTGCCTGGACAATCCCAGGGATGGGGGAGCCTGGTGGGCTGCTGGCTATGGGGTCGCACAGAGTTGGACACAACTGAAGCAACTTGGCGGCAGCAGCAGCAGTGTGTGTATATATGTCAATCCTATCCTCCCGGTTCACTCCACCCTCTCTCGCCCTCCCAGTGTCCACACTTCAGTTCTCTATGTCTGCATCTCTATTCCTGACCTACAAATAGGTTCATCTGTACCATTTTTCTAGATTCCCTCAGTTCAGTTCAGTCGTTCAGTCATGTCTGACTCTTTGTGACCCCATGAATCACAGCACGCCAGGCCTCCCTGTTCATCATATATGTTAATATAGAAACCACACAATTCAGGTGCCACAATCTCCCTCCACGCATTCCCTATGCATTTTCATCATATCTCAAGGGCATTGCCACCTCCCTCTGCACTGAGGTTCTAGAGCCCTTGAAATGCCATTATTAAGAGAAGGACTAAAGAGAAATAAAAAGGAAACATTCTTTGGAATCCTTTTTTTTTTTTTTAAGTTCCATCAACAAACTATGTCTTTGGTCTAGGCTGGTTGACTTACAGATGGCATGGGATGCTAAGACAGCCAGAAGGGAAGCTGTGCTGTTGCATTCAGTTCAGTTCAGTTCAGTTCCGTCACTCAGTTCCGTCTGACTCTTTGCGACCCCATGAACATGACCCCCCTGAGCACGCCAGGCCTCCCTGTCCCTCACCAACTCCCAGAGTTCACTCAGACTCAGGTCCATTGAGTCAGTGATGCCATCTAGCCATCTCATCCTCTGTCGTCCCCTTCTCCTCCTGCCTCCAATCCCTCCCAGCATCAAAGTCTTTTCCACTGAGTCAATTCTTTGCATGAGGTGGCCAAAGTACTGGAGTTTCAGCTTTAGCATCATTCCTTCCAATGAAATCCCAGGGCTGATCTCCTTCAGAATGGACTGGTTGAATCTCTTTGCAGTCCAAGGGACTCTCAAGAGTCTTCTCTAACACCACAGTTCAAAAGCATCAATTCTTCGGTGCTCAGCCTTCTTCACAGTCCAATTCTCACATCCATACATGACCACAGGAAAAACCATAGCCTTGACTAGACGGACCTTACTCGGCAAAGCAATGTCTCTGCTTTTGAATATGCTATCTAGGTTGATCATAGCCAAGGAGTAAGCGTCTTTTAATTTCATGGCTGCAGTCACCATCTGCAGTGATTTTGGAGCCCCAAAAAATAAAGTCTGGCACTGTTTCCCCATCCATTTGCCATGAAGTGATGGGACCAAATGCCATGATCTTTGTTTTCACTTCCCAACTAGTAGAAAATGCACCTCCGACAGTAGTGAATGGAGTTGTCCTTGTGGAAATCTTTAGCGATAGTCATCACAAATGGTAACTATCACAGCCAAAGTTGGGTGGGAAAGAGACTTTAATCACACTTTAAAAATATATTTATTTTATTATGTATTTTATTTGGGGCTGCAATGGGTCTTAGTTGTGGCATGCGGGCTTAGTTGCTCCATGTTATGTTGGGTCTTAGGTCCCTGACCAGGGACTGAACCCTCATCCTCTGCATTGGAAGATGGATTCTTAACTCCTGGACCACCAAGGAAGTTCTGATCACACTTTCTGTTTCTATCACTCCTTCCTATTTTTTTCCTTACCCCTTCTTTGATCAGTGATACAAGAAGACAGCTTCTTTGGTCTCTTTTGTCCATGGCTGTTTATAAGTATAGTCAAGTGCTTACTAACGGAACCACCAGGTATCTCCATGGGGGTGAGGGGGTCTTGAAAGAAGGTAGATGAGTTGACCTGAGAGTTATGGGTTGTAGGAATGCAGAGGGGGATGTATATCTAAGAGTTACATTGCTAACAAAAACAGACCAGGCTATACATACAGGTCGGGCAGAAGATGGAGAGGAAATCTTGGAACTTTCCAGACTGACAATACCCTCTAACTGGACTCAAACCATCCAGTCACCTCCCCCCATTCCTAAATGTACAGAATCGCTACTTAATATTCAGGGACAAAGGTCTCTCTGGGCTTTCTTCCCTCCTCATCTCTCACTCAAGGAATTTTGCAGATAAATCACCACGTTAATCCCCTGGCCTGAGAGTTATGGGCTGTGGGAACGCAGAAGGGGGATGCTGAAATGGGACTTGGGAGCAGAAGGAAACCTTGGATGAGAAATGAAGGGTGAACTCACAGATGGGCAGCCCACCATCAGGAGAGAGAAGAGGGTTGATCTCGGACAGGTGGGAATAGGAATAGTCATTTCAAAACAATGTAAGGTCAACAGGCAGAGAGAGAGGGTTCAGGGCAGTGGGAAAGGGAAAGAAGGAGTTGATTGCTTAAGGAGAAGAACAGAAAAAGAAAGCTCTGTTCCAACTACGGGTGATGGTGAGAGGTAACCTTCCAAGATCTGATAGCGGCCCTCCAAACTTACAGAGTGTTTCCTCCCAGGATAAGAGACTGACTGCCAACACTCCAGAGACCTTTGCCAGACCTGTCTAGCCATCTCTTTCCACGTTGCCCTCTTTTCGACAATGAGGCTTGTAGACATAGCACCCTGACACAAAGGTGACGAGAACAACAGCAGACCCACCACCTTCGGCCCACAGCTCTGGGTGCTTCTCCACTGACTTGCTAGTTTGGGCTCAGAAAGGCAGGAGTTCTTGACTTTCCGTCTTTACCGGAATTCTCTTCCATCGCTGGTGCACACGCGCGCCTGTGTGTGTAGGTAACACCATGTTGTGCAGAAGCATCATGTGTCTATTTTGTTGTCCTTCAGTCGCTAAGTCGTGTCCGACTCTGCAACCCCACGGACTGCGCCACACCAGGCTCCTCGTCCTCCGCTATCTTCCAGAGTTTGCTCAAGTTCATGGCCACTGAATCAGTGATGCTGTCTAAGCATCTCATCCTCATCTGACACTAATTCAACTCCTGAGAGAGAAGATGAGACAGATAGGGGAAAGAAGAGAGACAAGGCACAGAGACACAGAGGGATAAAGTAAAGAATAGAAACTGAACTCCACACCCATTTTACTCAGTGAACATCTTCTGACCCAGGGAGGGCTCCAGGCATAAAATGTGCTTCTGTTGTTCCCAAAACTGGTCTAGTTCCCCCTGTGTCTCTCAAAATGTGGTAATTTAATCGATTTGTCAAAGATCATTTTGGATAAGAGTTTGGGATTAACATATACATACTACTATATGTAAAATAGATAAGCACAGGGAACTGCACTCAATATCTTGTGATAACCTATAAGGGAAAAGAAGCTGAAAAAGAATATATATACATATTTACACATGTATATGTATAACTATATATGTGCATAACTGAATCACTTTGTTATACACCTAAAACTAATACAACATTGTAAATCAACTCTATTCTTATTTTTATACAAAGATAATTTCATCTTTAAGAGATATTTCTCACTGACTTGAGACCAACCCCACCATCTGTATGTTTGTTGGGGGCATGTAACTGTGTACTGTGTTTGTACACAGTATGGGTGTATGTCTCAGTCACTTCAGTCATGTCCGACTCTTTGCAACCTTATGGACTGTAGCCCTCCAGGCTCCTCTGTCCACAGGATTCTCCAGGCAAGAATACTGGAGTGGGTTGCCATGCCCTCCTCCAGGGGATCTTCCTGACCCAAGGACTGAACCCCATATCTCCTGCATCTCCTGCATTGCAGGCAGATTCTTTACCCACTGAGCCACCTGGGAAGCCCTGAATGGGCATATTCATGCTATGAATATCTGCAAACACATGTGTGCATATTGTAGGTACTTCTTAGTGTAGTGTGTGAATAAATCATGTCTGTAAGTAGGTATGTGTTCCATATATGTTGCTGCATTTTGTACCATGTATACAAATATCCTTTTTTAACTTTTTATTTTGTATTGAGGTTTAGCCAATTTAAAATGTTGTGATAGTTTCAGGTGAACAGTAAAGAGACTCAGCCACACATACACATGAATCCATTCTCCCCTAAACTCTCCTCCCATCCAGGCTGCCATGTAACATTGAGCAGAGTTCCCTGTGCTATTCAGTAGGACCTTGTTGGTTATTTTAAACACAGCAGAGTTGTAGACAGATATTTGTTTGGTGACTGGGTATGTCTATGCTGAGGGCAGAAGTGGATGGGTTTAACACAGAGAGTGGTACACTGCAAAGGACAGAAATTCCTGTGAAGCTCTCAAATGTATGTTGTCCCTTCTTCTGAACACTCAAGTGGGTTCTTATAGCTGCGTTTATTCTTTACTGTTGCCTAGAATTGCCATTGTGAGTGCAGGTGTGCCTATGTATGTGCCTGTGTGTGCATCTGTGAATCTGGCTCTACAAACTTGGACTTTCTTAGTTGTATTAGAAACTGATTTGAAACACTGTGACATACCCCCTAGATCCCCCTTCGTAAAGGAAGGATTTTATTGTCACTGTTGCATGGGAGTGATGCTGAAAGATGGTCCCCTGGACTCAACCCTCTTTGGATATTTCCAAGATGGAAGAGGGTCTAGAGCCCACACTAAGTAACTAACATCAGAGTGTAGGAGACCAGACTCCTCACCCCAACCTGGGACATCTGTGAAGGACTCGTCTGAGCTCCAGATGCCCCATGGGTTGGCTGAGGTCCATCCTGAGCTCATATCAAAGCTCAGTTTCTTCCTCCACCTTAATCTTGGTTTCCTACCCTCCTTTTACAGTTACTGGCCCCAAGTCATCTCCTTAATAAACTTCCTGCATGCTAATCTCCATGTCGGAATCAGCTTATCTGGAGAAGCTCATCCACCATGACACAGCAGGAACCAAAGTCTGGAATCACTGAGTCATAGTATGGAATGGATGTGAAGGGTCATCCAGTTGAGCCTCCCTCCCCTTCATTCAGACTGGTTCATTATCGTGGTTCTGAGCTCAGACTCCAAAGTCATGCACGGGCGTTCAAACCCTATCATTCAAAACAGCCATGTGACAGTGGACAAGTCCAACTCTTCTGAATCTCATTTTCCGTAAACTAAGATAATAGTAGTGCCGACAGTCTAGGGTTATGATGAGAATTAAATGAGATAAGGCAGGCAAAGCCTTCAGTCAAGGGTCCAGCACACAGTAAACACCCCATAAATATTACATCTTTCACTGCTTTGTTCTGCGCTTGCTGGTGGGAAAATGTGCAAGCTAGAGTTTCTTGGGAGGCTTAACTACATTTGATAAATTAATCACACAATAAATGCCATACCAGTGCTCCTCTCTGTCAGATTTGAAATTCTCTTAAAAGAGGATTTGGGCACCAAAGTCCTGGCAGCTGAACAGCAAAGGATGTCCGTGCTTGCCGACCCTGTCTATTCCTGCTACTTCTCCAGCTACAAGTTTTAAAAGCTTTTGGGTAACCCAGACTCCCATTTAGCATAGTGGAGGCAGAAAGAGAGCTGACAGATTAACCTTTCAAATAACATGAAGATGCATCAGGAAGTGGGGAGAGGAAGTGGCCAGGGAGCAGTAAATCATTACATTGCAGAGGAAGGTAAGAAAAAAGGTCCCTCTGTGGTAGCCAACCTCCAAGATGGGCCCCCAAGACTCTTGGCCTTTGCCATTCACATACTTGTATGCTCCCCTCCTCTGTTGAACAGGGCTGACTTTCGTAACCAATAGGATATTGTGGAAGCATCAGAGGGTGACTTCCAAGGCTAGACAAGGCAATACTGCTTCCTCATCACACTCTCTCTCAGATCATTCATTTGGAAGGAAGCCAGCTGCCATGTTAAGAAGACACTCAAGCAGCCCTGTGGAGGGGTCCACTTGTGGCAAGAAAACTCCTGCCAACAGCCATGGGATGAACCATCTTGGAAGTGGCTCCTCTGACCACAGTCAAGCTTTCACATGAAACTGCAGCCCCAGCTGACATCTTGACAACACCCCCAAGAGAGACCTTGAGCCAGACTCACCCAGCTAAGCAGCCCAAAGTCCTAAATGACAGAAACTCTCAGATGATAAATGTTTGCCCTGTTAAGCCTCTAACAGGGGGGTAATAGGGAACTGCTCAGAGAAGGCAATGGCAACCCACTCCAGTACCCTTGCCTGGAAAGCCCCATGGACGGAAGAGCCTGGTGGGCTGCAGTCCATGGGGTTGCAAAGAGTCGGACACGACTGAGCGACTTCACTTTCACTTTTCACTTTCATGCATTGGAGAAGGAAATGGCAGCCCACTCCAGTATTCTTGCCTGGAGAATCCCAGGGATGGGGGAGCCTGGTGGGCTGCCATCTACGGGGTTGCACAGAGTCGAACACAACTGAAGCGACTTAGTAGCAGCAGCAGATAACTGCTATATCATCACTTCTCTTTTTAGAGAAGATCCAATTTATCCAATTTCACTCATTAGCTTGAAAGTGAAAGTCACTCAGTTGTGTCTGACTCTTTGTGACTTCATGGAAGTCCATGGAATTCTGCAGGCCAGAATACTGGAGTGGGTAGCCTTTTCCTTCTCCAGGGGATCTTCCCAACCCAGGAATCAAACCCAGGTCTCCTGCATTGCAGGTGGATTCTTTACCAGCTAGGCCACAAGGGAAGCCCAAGAATACTGGAGTGGGTCACCTTTCCCTTCTCCAGGAGATCTTCCTGACCCAGGAATCGAACCAGTGTCTCCCGTATTACAGGCTGGTTCTTTACCAACTGAGATATCAAGGAAGCCCCCTCATTAGCTTAAATGCTATGAAATTGGCAATGTTTGACCATCCTAACCACAGACACACACACACACACACAATGGCAGTTCCATGTGGAACAATCTCTACAATGACCGAGGGAAGGGCTCAAGGGACAAACACCAGCCTGTTTATGGAGTGATGCACACTGTTCCAATAAAGAGCGCAGAGTGGCTGTGTTCCTGGAAGCCAGGGCCCTGGAGAGGAACATCCTCCCAGATCACCTGCCTGCGCCCACTCCCCTCTTCCCACCCTGACCTTGGGGCAAGCAGGAGGACTTCAGAGATCCTCCCAATAACTCTGTCTCTTTCTCAGTCTCAGGGTGCTGTTCTTCACAAGCCCCCAAGTTCAACAAAGCTCCAAGCCCTTAAAAAGAAGTAGAAAGGCATCTTGCAACACAATTAGAGAGATTGGTTCAGGGGCCCTGCACACAGCACTCCATCCAGCAAAGCCTCAAAGGGTCCCGGGTGGACCATTTGCCGGCTTTCATTTCTCAGGGGCTGCTTCAGCAGGTGGCCACTAGCAGGTAGTCAATAGGGACCTTCTGGCTGAGGACCGGGGGCTCTTTGGAAAGGTCAAATCTAGGGGCCGGAGGGCACGGCTCAAGAGGTCATGAGGTCAGGACCCGTCACCGTGACAGATGAATCTAAGCCTGTCTCTGTCTCTTTCTCTCTCTCTGGAAGCAGGGCCAAGCCTCTTGAGACAGGAGAGGTGGGGGGGTGGTGAGTGTTGGGGCCTCACAAAGAAAGCTGAGTCTGGTGTCTGGCCGGCACCTCTCAACTGGTCTTCATTAGGCGGCCCGACAGCCTCTCTCTTCTGCCGCCCTCTGTCCCTACTGATGGGGCGCTGTCACCAGACCTCTCAACTGTTCCTCATTAGGTGAAACAGTGCGCTTTTGTCCCGCATGAAGCCTTCTTTGTTCTGCCAACCCAGCCAAGCTAGAAAGCCAGAAACTGATACAAAACAATGCCACTCTATCCTGAGGGGACCCCCCTCCCTCCTCCCTCTTCCTCCCCCTGGACGGACAAGGCAGGGTGAGTTTCCATATCCCCCCAACCACCACCACCACCACCACCACCCGCCCCATCAGATCCATGGATGTCTAGCTGAGATCGCATCGGCTGGTGCAGGAGAAGCATGTTAAGCATAGACTGGCAGTTCGCAAACGTGGCTGCACATGGGAATCAACTGGAGATCTTCTAGCAGCACCTGGTCCCCATCCCCAGACCTTCTGATCTGATGGGTCTGAGCCATGACATCAGGACAGCAGGCCTGGTAAAACCTCTGCATATGATAGAAACGTGCAGAAACTTGGGGGACTACTGGTGAGGCAGAGAACTTGTTCTCAACTCTCCATGCCCATTTGCCACCGTGGCACCCTTTAAAATCAAGGGTGGCCCATAAAGTAGGTCACATCTTGCAGGGCGTGGTGACTCCTTCGAAATGTCTGCCTGCTGGAAACAAGTAGGGAGGCCATTCCTGGATGTCCCCAGTGAAGACCAGCTCTGTCGAAGAAAGTGCTGTGAACACAGCCAGTGAAGCATGGTAAAGTGTCTCAATCCCAGCTTTCAGCTTCGTAAATGCTGCACAGGAATCAGGTCCCTGAGGGACTCTGCCTCTGTTTCTCCTCTCTGATACTTCCGACTATGCCCTTGAGCTAAAACTCCACATCCTCAAAAACACAGCTGGTTCCAGGGAGCCTTGGTTGGCTAGAATCAGCCAACTCCCACCCCAAGGCAATGCTGAAAGATCTAACTGTGCAAAACTACTGAGTTTTATGAGCCCCATATATCTCAGTTCAGTCCACTTCAGTTGCTCAGTCCTGTCTGATTCTTTGAGACCCCATGAATCGCAGCTCGCCAGGCTTCCCTGTCCATCACCAACTCCTGGAGTCTACTCAGACTCACATCCATCAAGTCAATGATGCCATCCAGCCATCTCATCCTCAGCCGACCCCTTCTCCTCCTACCCCCAATCCTGCCCAGCATCAGAGTCTTTTCCAATGAGTCAACTCTTCGTATGAGGTGGCCAAAATATTGGAGTTTCAGCTTCAGCATCAGTCCCTCCAATGAACACCTAAGACTGATCTCCTTTAGAATGGTCTGGTTGGATCTCCTTGCAGTCCAAAGGACTCTCAAGAGTCTTCTCCAACACCACAGTTCAAAAGCATCAATTCTTTGGTGCTCAGCTTTCTTCACAGTCCAACTCTCACATCCATACATGACCACTGGGAAAACCATAGCCTTGACTAGACGGACCTTTGTTGGCAAAGTAATGTCTCTGCTTTTGAATGTGCTATCCAGGTTGGTCATAACTTTGCTTTCAAGGAGTTAGCATCTTTTAATTTCAGGGCTGCAGTCACCATCTGCAGTGATTTTGGAGCCCAAAACAATAAAGTCTAATATTGTTTCCACTGTTTCCCCATCTATTTCCCATGAAGTGATGAGACCAAATGCCATGATCTTCGTTTTCTGAATGTGGAGCTTTAAGCCAACTTTTTCACTCTCCTCTTTCACTTTCATCAAGAGGCTTTTTAGTTCCTCTTCACCTTCTGCGATAGGGGTGGTATCATCTGCATATCTGAGGTTATTGATATTTCTCTTGGCAATCTTGATTCCAGCTTGTGCTTCTTCCAGCCCAGCGTTTCTCATGATGTACTCTGCATAGAAGCTAAATAAGCAGGGTGACAATATATAGCCTTGACGTACTCCTTTTCCTATTTGGAACCAGTCTGTTGTTCCATGTCCAGTTCTAACTGTTGCTTCCTGACCTGCATATAGGTTTCTCAAGAGGCAGGTCAAGTGGTCTGGTATTCCCATCTCTTCCAGAATTCTCCACAGTTTCTTGTCTCAGTATACACTATTTGTTTTATAGGCTGAGTAGGAAGATGGAGTGTAATATCAAGACAAAGAAGACTCTCACCTCCCGCGATAGCTGGCGGCCAGGTAGTTCCCCTGTCAAGGTCTCCTAGGATAAGTCTCACCTCGTCTTGGTTCGGGCCTGAGATGATAACCTTACAGGTTTATGCAGGTTAGAGCCTCCCACCTCTGTTCCTAGAAGTGGGTGTTTCGTAGTGGACATGGATTTCACAATTAAAAGTATAGGACTCACAGGAAAATCTGAATTTCAGAAGAACAATAAATATTTTTAAGTATAAGAATGTCCTGTGCAATACGTGAGGATATACTTAAAGTAAAAGTTCTTAGTTATTTACCTGAATTTCCAGTTTCAGATAAATTTTATCTGTATTTTATCTGGCAACTCTGGTGGTCAGTGGCTGAGTTGTGTCCAACTCTTGTGACCCCAGGGACTGTAGCCCACTAGGTTCCCCTGTCCTTGATCCATGGGACTTCCCAGGCAAGAATGCTGAAATTGGTTGCCATTTCATTTTCCAGAGGATCTTCCCAACCCAGGATTGAACCTGGGTCTCCTGCATTGCAGGTGGATTCTTTAGTGACTGAGCCGCCAGAAAGGAAAAGGTTAAGAGTTGTTGGCATGTGTGTGAATCAGTTTAACTGATTTGCTGCCTGTTGAGCTTATGATAGTTTCTGAAGGAAAGGGATCTTCCAAGAGGGACAGGAGGGGATATTTTTCACTTTGGAATGATGTTCCAGGAATGATTCTAAAGCCACAGCAACAAATGGGAGAAAGAATGTCATGATTGATCATCAATGTCTGCTGTGGGTCTGGGATGGAGAATAAAGGCATGCAAGCCACATATTTACAACCACAGGTCGGATTTGTAATGATGTATAATTAATGGGATCATTGGGGTGTTGAACTCAGGTCATTTTTTTTTATGAGAAAAAAATAGAAGGAGAAGCAGGGTTTACCAATGAATGTGCAAAAGAAATAATAATGTGGCTGATTTTTTTTTTAAGGAAGTGGTAACCTTTTTTAAAAGAACATAGTTACCACACTTTCTCCTTCTTGATCTTCTGATTCTTGCTCTTCCCTTGAAGCAGCTGTACTGATAGCCGGTGGGCCTCCCCGATTGCTCAGCAGTAAAGAATCCTCCTGCCAAGCAGGAGACACGAGTTTGATCCGTGGGTCAGGAAGATCTCCTGGAGCAGAAAATGGCAACCCACTCCAGTATTCTTGCCTGGAGAATCTCATGGACAGAGGAAGGAGCCTGGTGGGCTACAGTCCATGGGGAGGCAAAAAGTCAGACACGACTGAGGAACTAAACAATAATAGCAACTGATGTTAGGCACCCCATAGGTGCTTGACCCATGAGCCCAAGCTCAACACTTCACCTTTCCTCCCACCAGGTGGATCGTGAGTCCCCTAAGTTCATGCAATGTTAAAACAGATGAACCTATAGAGAAAACTGCTTTTTTGAGAACGTTATTCACTGAGTTTTCCTGCTCACCCCAATATCTCACCCATGCTGCCATTCTCCCATAACACAGAACCATGGCTCCTTCCCGGCGGCAGACATTGACCAGGGAGGAAGCTAAGCCCCACCCTTGAGTGGGAATGCCCACCTTTGTGCACATTCCGGATGGCAGAAGGAACCCATTCATCAAACTATGAAAACTGCCCCCCACTCCCCAGGAAGAAGGACCATGAAGTGCTTGTAAATACATGTCTTTAGGTTTAAACAAATTGCATCATTATTTTTCTTTTTTGAGGGGCCTCCATGTGAAGGGAACTAGAGGCAAGCTCTGGTATTTGTCCCGCACACAATACACGGCTGGGTCTCTTGCTGTTTCCGTATCTTCTGCCCAAGCCAACTGGCCAGGCCCACGGCCTCCCAACAGGAGAGGGGTGCCAATTCCTAGCATTCTATTTTCATATTGTTTGATGATAAAAATCGCTCCCGCAGGACAAATGGCAGTGAACAAAAACAGGAAGCAGCCCCCTGATTAGATAGGGACAGGGTAGCCTGTGGAGTGAAAAACAAAATGACTAAGATGATAAATGAGTGGACCATAGACACTGCCATCCCTTTCCTGAACAGGCCAAGAACGAGTGGGAAGAAGAAATCGGGGAAGAAGTCAAGACTTGGGCTGGAAGTGGAGGTGAAGGAGGCTTGCCCTGAAGCATCCATGGGTGAACGCCATTGGGACAACCATTTGGGTTTTAGATACTTCCTTTGAAAATCTCGCTAAGGTGATTTAGCATTTTGCTTTGAAACACGGAGGTCCTTTGAAATCTGTGGTGTTGGCCAAAACTGAATCAGCCCCTATTTTGTCATCGTCTTACTCTAGGATGTGGGTTCTCAACTGGGGAAGACAATTTAGATCTCCAGAGGATATTTGACAATGTGAAATGGCAACCCACTCTAGTATTCTTTCCTGGAGAATCCCATAGCCTGGTGGGCTACAGTCCATGGGGTCGCAAAGAGTTGGACATGACTGAGCGACTTCACTTAAAGACATTTTTGGTTGCCATGGTGTCTTTATTTTATTAAAAATGTGGGTCACACTAGCCCAGTGTCTTACTCGAATTGTCTGGAGTAAGAAAGAGGTTGGAGATGAATCTGGTCCAGAGCCCTCAGTGAGAAGCCTGTAGGTCTTGTGTTCCCAGCCCCAGGCTGGTCCAGAAGAGGTAACCTGATCTACAGGAGACCATCCATATGCTGTTAGATAAGGCTCTGTCCACCGAGGCATGATTCAGTGATAAATCTTGCTCCAAGAATTTAGAATCAGTAAACCAACCTGCTAGTTGATGGGGGTCATCGAGAGTAGAGAGGTCGTGATGGGGAGTACTGTACTAAGGCCATAGGCCTAGCCACCCCAAGCAGTGACAGGTTGGGGCAAGAAGGAGAATGTGTTATCTATCTTAAATATGCTCCTCCTGCTCCAACTTAGTCACTCAGTCATGTCTGACTCTGAGAACCCACAGACTGCAGCCCGCCAGGCTCCTCTGTCCATGGGATTCTCCAGGCAAGAATACTAGAGTGGGTTGAACCCAGGTCTCCCACATTGCAGGCAGATTCTTCACCATTTGAGCCACCAGCAGTGTGTCCTTAAAATGGTTAACCAACAAGGACCTACTGTAGAGCACAGGGAATTCTGCTCAACATTCTATAATAATCTAAATGGGGGGGGGGGGATTGAAAAAGAATGAAAAAACAAACTATTTTTATTTTTAAATGAGAATGGAGAAGACTCCAAAAGGGAGCAAAGATGAGAGGGGACCACAGGGCCACCCCCTCCCCACCAGGAGGAGGAATGATGGCCTTTACTTCCCAGTTCTAAACTCCAAATCTCTCAAAGTACCCTTCTCCTTCTTGTATTGTGGGTCTGTTATCAATAATGATAATAATATTCCCTATTATTGAGAATAAGCTTACAATAAAAATCCTTTTAACTTGGATTTGTTTGAGTGAGCATGGATTCCTCAAACCCCAAAGAATCCTGATTAATGTAGCTGTCTAGGTAGGTACCACCACAGAAGAAGGTCATTCAGTCTTCAGGGAAGGGGACTGTGGGAATGATAAGCAGCTGAAAACCCATACTGGGCACTCCCAAGGTGGTAAACTGTTGCACTAACCTGAAGAGCATTCCCAAAAAGGGTTAGGCTGTAACACACTTAACATTCTCCCTTCTCCTAACAGGCCTCAATTCTATGAGATAGTTCATCTTCAGATGCAAGTAATATTGGTTCATTCCATGCCCCCCAAATGAGACACCTTAACTTGGTATGGCCCCACTAGGGACCAGATTATTATTTCTGCCATCTTGCATATAATATAAATTCTTGAATGGCTGCTAAGCAAAAGTCAAAGATTACAAGGTGATAGTAGAAGGTATAATGGAATCTTATTTCAGTCTGCCTGGTACTCCATGTCCAGCTGTCTTCTAGAAATAACATTCCCTCTTTCTTTGAGAAACCCATCCTGCGAGGTTTTGATGAGCTGAAAATCACAAGCTATCCCAGCCTCCTGCCCACAGGTGTGGGCATGACCCCCAAACTGGGCATTGTAGACTGTCATTCCCAAGACCAGAATGAGTGGCGTAAAAAGGAGGAGGGGTTAACACAAACCAACCAATCATATTCCTTGCCTGGAGTTTCCACAAAGATACTAGAGGGAGAAAGAGCTTTTTACTGTGGAGTGACTAAGTTAGGCTAATATCAGCTTGAAGCTGCCTCTGACCACACCTCTCCTTCTCCACTCCCTCACCAAAGAAGGAAATTCAGTTGCTGTAGAAGAAAATGAGACCAGTATAAATAGAAGGAGAAATGGAGCTAAAAATGGAAAGAAAGAAAAAACTAGAAAGAGAGAAAGGGCAATTTATAGAGTCTTTATAAAGATGGACCTAAAACCAGGTCCATCTCTGAACTTCACAGTTAGATGATCCAACAAATTAATTTTGGTTCTTTTTCCTTCTTCTTTGTCTTTCTTGGGGGGGGGGGGACCCTCACCAAAGAAGGAAATTCAGTTGCTGTAGAAGAAAATGAGACCAGTATAAATAGAAGGAGAAATGGAGCTAAAAATGGAAAGAAAGAAAAAACTAGAAAGAGAGAAAGGGCAATTTATAGAGTCTTTATAAAGATGGACCTAAAACCAGGTCCATCTCTGAACTTCACAGTTAGATGATCCAACAAATTAATTTTGGTTCTTTTTCCTTCTTCTTTGTCTTTCTTGGGGGGGTGGGGGGTGGGAGGATGGGGCAGCACGTACCCCGACATGTGGGATCTTAGTTCTTCAACCAAGAATTGAACCCAAGCCCCCTGCAGTGGAAGCATGGAATCCTAGGCACTGGACTGCCAGGGAAGTTCCCTTTTTTTCCTCTTCTTTAATTGGGTTTCTACCACTTGCTACCCCAAACAGTCACGAATAATACAGGATGAGTCTGAGAGCACTTGAATGAAAGAGCCCAGGGATGGATTGTCAACTACATTTTTACAATAATGTAATATTATAAGATACTATTACAATAAAGGTCTCCAAAGAGATTAATCCCCCCTCATCCAGCCTGCCATACACCCCTCCACCATAAAACAAGAAGGAGTGTGAGGGAACACTTCTCATGGGACTTTGTTGAGGGAGGGAGAAGGGAATTTTAAAAACTGGTCCCAGGGTCAAAATAATCAGTAAAATATTGAGTTGAAGAAAATGATTCTAGTTTCTTTATTATGATAGGGCTTCTCAGAACCTTATGTGTTAATTATACAAGTGGACCCTTCAAAAGAAAAATATGATCAAACGTAATATTCAGGGTCCTAGAGAAAGAAAGACAGAGAGGAAGAGAGAGGAAAGGAGGGGAGAGGAAGGAGGAGAAAGAAAGAAAAGAAGAGAAAGCCTTGGATACTAATCGAGAATTTATAGAGAGGAGGGATAAATTTGCAACTGGAGATTAACAAATACATACACATCACTAGATATAAAAGAGATAAACAAGGACCTACTGTACAGCATGGGGAGTTATATTTAATATACTAGCCTATAGTGGAAAGGAATCTGAAAAAGAATATATATACATATATATATACATAAGTGAATCACCCTGCCACTCACCTGAAACTCAACATTGCAAATCAATTACACTTCAATTTTTTAAAAAGAAGTTTATTTCGAGGCCATTTCAGGTTACCTCTCACATCCTGTCTCAATTCCAGAATGCCAAATGCATTATTTACAACAAACCATGCTTTACCCTCCGCTGACGTTAGTGAGAAGGAAGAGGTAGCCTATGAGGAGGAAGGCCATGGAGCCTTAGGGTGGAGTAAAACATTCTTCTCCTTTCTTTTTTTTTTTTTTCCCATTACTTCCAGTTCAACAATTTAGCAATCCCTCTGCGTCTGCCATGTGCCCAGCACTGGATGACATACTAGCGATACAGAAATAAACAAGACACAATCCTGATGTCCAGGAAATGCCAGTCAGAGAGACGGACAAATAAAGAATTTCTCAAAACAGGGTGGATACTATTAGGAGGGGAAGGAAAAGCTTCCTGGAGAAGAAGATGCCCAGGGTGCCGGAAGAGAGCATTTGGAGTTTATGGGAAAAAAAATAGCCAAGCCCACTCCCAAGCTATTCTTGTCTTAGAACTGACGAGTCATGCTATCCCGAGGACCCTCTTCTGAATGTATCGGCTGCCGCCCCTTCTCTTGGCCTTCCAAAAGCCACATGGTTCAATTTTGCTACAGAACAACGATCAGTGGAAATAATTGACATAGATTAAGCTATGGGCAGGCTGTATAGATCATGGGCCCAGATCTAATTCCCGCCTGGCCCACTCAATTACGCAGGACCTCCTTACTGGAGAAGCAGGTGTACTTACTGTAAATAAGTTCAAGTTTGGGCACAGATGTCATTGGGTAACTGCATTTGCCATGCTTGGGTGATACATAAGGAAACCATCAACAGCGGTATCCTTGAGCTTGCAGAGACCTAGCTAGCTTTTCCTGACAGCCTGGCATCTAAGTGACCTAAGGGTGCACTTAATGATAAAACCAACCTGTCCATGCATGCACGCTAAGTCTCTTCAGTCGTGCCTGACTCTCTACAACCCTATGGACTGTAGCCTGAACTTAACCATCACTTTATGCACATTGCTAACTTTTCAACTGGTAGAGAAATATGCATGAATAAATAAATGTCTCCATCAACGGACTGTAAGACAGGCATTGGCAAGTTTATGATGACTGTGGGATGCTGAGACCAGGCTAGGAAGGCGGAACGGAAGTTTAGGATTGGGAGTAATATTACTGCTGTGGGGAATAAGGTTTACCAGCTGTGTAACCTTAAGCCAGTCACTCAACCTCTCTGGGCTTCACTTTCTATATCTGAGAATGGGGTTAATCATTCATTTCCATATTGCAGAGTCACTGTGAGTCTGATGTAAGAAAATAAAAGTAAAAATCCTTTCCACTGTGCAAAGTGCCGTACAAATCAGTTATTGTGAGCAAAACACAGTGGCAGTGAGAGGTGGGGAGATTTGGTTAGACTTGGTGATAAGTTTCTAAGAAAATCTTCAAAATTATTCTGGGGCTTTCCTGGTGGCTCAGTAGTAAAGAATCCGCCTGCCAGTGCTGGGGACATGTATTCAGTTCCTGGTTGGGGAAGATCCCACATGCCAAGGAGCAACTAAGCCCATGTGCCACAACTATTGAGCCTGTGCTCTAGAGCCTGGGGGCTGCAACAGCTGAGCCCACGTGCCACAGCTCCTGCAACCCAGGGGCCCTCGAGCTTGTGCTCTGCAGCAAGAGAAGACACCAAATGAGAAGCCCAAGCACCACAGCTAGAGTAGTCCCCACTCTCCGCAACTAGAGAAAAGCTAGGGCAACAACGAAGATCCAGCACAGTCAAAAAGAAAGAAAGAAAGAGAATTATTTTAAAAATGTATTCTAAGGGCACAAACCTCTAGTTACAGTATGAATAAGTAAAATGTTATGGAAAACCCCAAATGAAATTTTTGGCCAACCCAATACTTGAAAGTTGCCAAAAGTATAGATCTTAAATGTTATCAACACACACACAAAAGTGAAGTCGCTCAGTCATGTCTGACACTTTGCGACCCTGTGGACTGTAGCCTACCAGGCTCCTCTCTCCATGGGATTCTCCAGCCAAGAATACTGGAGTGGATTACCATTTCCTTCTCCAGGGGATCTTCCCAACTCAGGGATTGAACCTGAGTCTCCCCCATTGCAGGCAGACGCTTTAACCTCTGAGCCACCAGGGAAGCCCATTAGATCTTAAATGTTATCAACACACACACAAAAGTAATGGAAATATATGATGTAGATTAAGTCACTTCCCCAAGGTTAGTAGCAAGCTAAGATGTGAATTCTGCTTGATTTGGATCTCAAATTCACTCTAGCGTGTCTCCCAATCACTTTCCTATTTTTGATCAACTTGCAGGAATCAAAAGGGAATTTAGCATAAAGAAAATGTGGTATATACGTACAATGAAATATTATTCAGCCTTAAAAAACGAAGAAGGAAATCCTTTCCCTTAAGGGGAAACATGGATGAACCTGAAGGACATTACACTAAGTGAAATAAACCAGTCCCCAAAGGATGAATACTGTATGATTCCACTTAAATGAGGTATCTAATATAGCTACTCAGAAGTAGAGAGCAGAATGCTGGGTGCCATGGGCTGGAAGGAGTGGGGAATGGGGAGGGTTTTTTTTTTGTTTTGTTTTGTTTTTCTAATTTATTTGGCTGTGCCAGGTCTTACATGAGGCACACAGGATCTTTAATCTTTGCTGCATGCAGGATCTTTAGTTGTGGCATGCAAACTTTTACAAGTGGTATGTGGGATCCAGTTCCCCGACTAGGGACCAAACCTGAGTCCCCTGCATTGGGAACACAGAATCTCAGCCAATGGACCACCAGGGAAGTCTCTGAGATGTTCAGTTATCCAAGATGAATAAGTTCTAGGAATCTGCTGCATAACATCCTATCTGTAGTCAACAATACTGTATCATATACTTAAAATTTTGTTCAATGTCATAGTCAATGTTCTTACTACAATTGAAAAAGGGGGTAATTTAGTCTCCCAAAGGACTGAATGTTGAACATGAGTGGCAGAGCATTGAACTCTGCTAAACCCTTATCACTTCAACTGTTAAATGGGGATAAAACAGTAATTACCTTACAGAGTTAGCTGAAGATGGAATGACATAACCCATGCAAAGTATTTGGCACCCTGCCTAGAACATGATAACGGCCCATTAATGTTTGTTATTATTGTTTTTGTTACATCATCAGAAAATCCTTATTACTCCAGTGCCCAGACAAGCTGCCAGGAACTGGGGTTCCCCCATCACATACTACTTCCTCGTGTCCCTTCCAGCCATCCAAAGCTATACAATTGACAGGCAAGTCAAGATCTCCATTCCGACCTTGCAAGAAGGTACAGTCAATCAACTCCACAATCTAATAAAATATGCAAGGGACCCTAGGGGGTTGAAAACTCTTCAAACCAAAAATCATCAAAACAGGTTTTATTTTATCATCTCTAACAACAGTCCAGCTGTAATGTCAACTGTGCTTGTTCGTTTGTTCTAAGAACAAACGAAGCTTGAATCAAGTTTTGGCAAGTCTTCAGAGACTATCTGTGCAGATAGATAGGTAGATAGATAGATAATATGACACCGTAATATGACACATTCCCTTCACATATAACTTTCTGCAGCAGGAGCATAAAGAAGATAATTTTTCAGAAATACTGGAGGGCTCTATCAATTTTCCAAAGAGACTCTCTTAATCCTTTGATTCACAAATCACTCTCTTTTGAAGCACCTGTCGTGTCAACTGGCCTGATGCTACTACATGCTCATCCCTCAAGTGTTTTGCTTGTAATGAGAGCCACTCTCCAGCAAGACTTTCATCCATTTTATGAAACCCTGCATCTTTTGCAAGATTTTCAATTCCACTTTGCAAGCATTTGCATCATATTTGCATCATACTGTTGGATATCTCTAGCACCTGGCAACCTCCCCATAAAGATGTTGGTGCCCTGGTTGACAATTAGGCTTGTGTGAAGTGGAAGGGGGGAATATATGCATAAGTGATGAGCTTATGGGCTTCCCAGGTGGTAGCTAATGGTAAAGAACCTACCTGCCAATGCACAAGACAAAAGAGACACAGGTTTGATCCCTAGGTTGGGAAGATTCTCTGGAGGAGGGCATGGCTACCCACTCCAGTATGCCTGGAGAATCCCCATGGATAGAGGAGCCTGGTGGGCTATAGTCCATAGGATCACAAAGAGTCAGACATGACTGAAGCAACTTAGCATGCATGATGAGCTTATTGGTTATTTACCATATCATGACAATGTTTGATTCTCTGCATGACTCTGTACAACATGAGCTCAGACAATGAATTCCCAGTTAATGAGATCTCCTAAACTTTATTTCTAACCCTTGAGTACACAGGATATCATCTGGTATATGCTACACTTAATCCTCTTGGCGTGAGTTAAACTAAGTTTCTGTCCACAAAAACAAATATTCTTAACTAAATCCTCCAGACACTTGAGCTCTGACACTAATTTTTTTTTATTGTTTCATATGAAGTACTTAGCTCAGACTTGCTGGAATTGTGTAAATGTCCAAAAATTGAGTTTGGTAATATTCTCAGTAATAATTCTTAATAGTTGAATAGCTCTGAGCACAAAACAAAAGAGTGTTTATAGGCATGGGGTCTTCATTACATAAGAATTTATTATCCAACTCTAACACAGTAATGAGGTTATATCTGGAAGCAAAAAGCCATTTACAAAATAAAGAAGAATTCATAAGTAGATGGCCACTTATAAAATTAATTCCCATGAAAACCTCTTTCCCCACATAATTGACACTGTTGGTGACCTAGAGAAAATAATTTCACCTCTTTTGTCGTCCGTCGCCTCGTGTATAAATTGCAGACAAAATTAGCCCACGTTGAAGATTTGTACATGAGCTGAGATGAAACATGGTAAAATTTTGCAATCAGAAAATTAAAGAAGAAAGGAGAACCACAGTTGTCTCCCAATACCGTTTTTCTTTTCTACTATATTGATAGAACAACTGGATGTTAGGTGGGTTTTTCCTAGCTCCCTTGCAGCTATGTGGGGATTTATAACCATGGAGATGGAGACAAATGTGTGCAGCTTCCCAGCCAAGCCCTTAAGGAGAAGGGACATTTCTTTCCCATCTTCGTTGTCCTATTTTCACGGGCTAGATTATGGACTTGGTGCTAAATTACCTAAAAAGTGTTGACAGTGAAAACACCTGAAGGATGAATAAAAAAAGAAGAAGAAGAAGAAGAAACCCGAGGGGAAAAAATCCCAAGGTTCAGAATTGTCATAGCAGCCAGCAGTTTTTTAATGTGCAAGAGAATTAAGTATCTACATCCTTTAAGCTATAAGTATTTGGAATTGCTCCTCAAGCAGCTGAACTATACCCTACATAAAATAGTAGCATTCTCCTTTTATCTGCCACACAATCAAATCCGCCATCATTATACATCTCCCATGTACAAGACATTCGCGGCAGTGTTGAGACAAGACTTGGAATACAGGACTCTGACTCATGGGAAGGATAAGGGTAAAGGATAGTTAGGGAGTTTGGGATCAACATATACAACCTGCTACATTTCAAGTGGATAACCAACAAGGTCCCAGTGTATAGCACAGGGAACTCTGCTCAATGTTAGGTGCCAGCCTGAATGGGAGAGGAATTTGAGGGAGAATGGATATGTATGGCTGAGTCCCTTCACCGATCACCTGAAACTATCACAACATTGTTAATTGGCTATATTTCCATATAAAGTAAAAAGTTTTTAAAAAGAGAATATGGATTCTGAAAGAATAGATGCATGTTTATGTATAAAAATCATTTTCCTGTACATCTGAAACTAACATGACATTGTTAATCAACTGTACTCCAATAAAAAATAAAAAGTTTAAAAAAAAGAAAATGGGTTCTGAAGTCAGGTTAACTTTCTCCAAATTGAGCTCTACCACTTCCTGACAATGGGATAAGTGAAAGTGATTTGCTTAGCTAAACTGTGGATTGCTAATCTATAAATTGGGTGTAATAAGCCTAGCTACCTCATGGGATGGGCATAAGGTTTAATGATATAAGGCATAATGAGATAATGTGTGGAAAGCATCTAGGACCACGACACACCCAGCATCCTAAAAATGTTAGTTCTTATTACAGGGGAAGATGTTTTCAGGGCTGGAAGAAGACCTGATACTAAGTTCAGTCTGGGGCTCAAAAGTTAAATGACACCACTGTGGACTCCTTCATCCACATTTTTGTTCCTCTAAGTGGATTTCCTTCTGAAACGTGAACTTGCTTTCTCCTTGGCAAATTCCCATATTTTTAGATTTTTTTTTAAAAATTAGAAGACTGGTCTCTTACCCCTTAGATTCAGTTTTAATTTGGGAAATGGCTGTCAAGAGTATGGGTAGGGCCAGGCAATCGTCAGCACCCACATCCTTCCAAGAGAGTAAGGACTATACAGGTCCCATCTACCACCTGGGCCAGCCATGAGCACCTCCAAATCACAGAGAACTACATTTCCCAAACTGCTTTGCTTTCTCGTTTCCTGCTCAGTCAATGGTGGCACGCTGGAGGGAAGGAGGAGAAAAAAGCCATGGTATTTCTCACTCCACTCATCCTTCCTGCTTTGGCAGCAGCTAACCAACCTTGGCTCCACGTGGAGGTCCTGGCACTTCAGCTTTCATTACACAAGGCTTCTCTTTCTGTCCCTTTTCCCTAGGGAGAGTAATGACTTCCTGCTCTTGGTAATCTCTGAGTTGCCTCACTTCCCCATTTGCCTCCTTGACTCTTCCATCACCTAGGGATTCAGTCCCCTACATTAAATGCTCTCTGCTTGAAGAACCTTTCACGATGTCTTACTTTCAGTCCGGACCCTCACAGATACAACATGGAAACTCCAGTGCTGAACACATTGCCTTGTATGTGTAGGGGGTTCAATGCCTATTTGTTGAATGAATACATACTCAGAGGAAGAAGATGCTAACTTAATCCCTGAATTTGGTCCTCTGACCACTCTGAGGAGCTCTTTGGCTGAGAACACCTCTTACGGGATACTCACCTCTGCTCACAAAGGCTCCCAGCTGGCTAAATCACTGAAAGTACCAAAACAATCATCTTCCAAAACCCCATTGATGATCTCATCCCCTGAAGTACTAAATTCCATGCCCTTGGGTCCTGAATTTGCAAAGGCAAGGAAGAATTTTCTTCTGGAGACCTTCTTCATGTTGGATGATCCAGATGAAAGCAAAATAGATAAATAGGATAGAGGAGAAGAGGTTGCAGGAAAAAAAACAAAAAAGTACCACCTCTCTGAGAAGCTATTTATCTCCAGACACTACTGGGGATTAGCACAGTATTTCAGTATTTGTAAATATCTATTTGGCCCTGAGAGTTCTCTCCCATGGAAACAGCTAATAAACTAAGCTGCCTGAGTTTATTCCTTCTGCCAAGGCACATTCCAGAGTCTGATTACATTTCTGTTTTATTACGGAAAAGAGGAGCGAGCAAAGGATCACGGAGGTGACAGGAAACCCAGAGTTGGTCATCCAGGTTGATGAGGTTTTTTCATAGAGAGTCAGAACCACAGATGTATGTTCCAATCAGCACCAGTTCTCTCCCTAAAATAGGAACTGCCCTCTTAACCTGGAATTCCAAATTGGGTTGTCACATCTGGCCAAGCAAGTGACCACTTTACCAAGTCTCCAGACAGAGCCTGGAACTGGTAAGTAGGTGGAATGCGCTCCCAGAAAGAGAAGAACTCCCCGGCAGTGTCAACACTGCCCATCTCTGTGGACCACGCTCCAAGTGGCAAGGGGATATTTTCATCTCTTATGTCTGACAGTTAGGAAGCCCAGGACCCAAGCAGTGAGGTGGTTTCCATATGCTCCTGGCTCATGTAGGTCCAAGTAGGACATGGATCCAACCCATATTCCACCGAACTATGCCACCTTCCCAAGACAATGCCTTTCTTCCAAATGCTGAAATGAGTAACCTAGAGTTTTTCTTGGGGATTATTTGACTTGCCTTAGTAATTATTTGATTCCTTTTTTTTTTTTTTCCATTTTTCCCAAGCCAACAAATCCACTTATTTTGTGGTAACACTATAATTAGGATCATTTTTTAATGTGATAGCACTAGAACTAGAATCATGGATTTTTAGACTGGAGGCGCCTTTGAGGTTCAACCCCCTCTATAATATTAACAAAATATTTGGTATTTACCAAGGGCATACACAGGGCTGTATGCCCTGTACTAAGTCCTCTGCCTGTTTTATTTCACACAGTAGCCTTGACCGAAGTGTTCCATAGAATGCTGGTCTCACAATATACTGCATAAGTTGAAGACTCCATGATCCAAAAGAGTTTCAGAAATGTGACCTACAGGATCCCTCTCAGGGGGGAAAAAAATCACAAGATGCACATGAACAGCTGATAGACTGGAAAGTTCTGCAGTTAAGAAAAATCATTGCATTTTTAAAAACAAGTTTCTTCCCAAACATCTCTGTCCGTGGACTCCTTATTTCCTGAAATCCAATTACCATCCTGCTCCCATTCTAAATCATCGAGAAAGCTCCATCTTGTCTTATATGTTCCCTGGCAAATGTAATTAGGATGGGGGAGGCCTCTAGCATCTTAGAGTTTTCAACAATCAGTCCTTAACGAGGAGTTGCTTAACTCTTTCTTAACCGGAAAAATGAGCGCTGGGAATCGCCTGCTCGGTTAAGAGATTTAAGATTCTCTAAATGAAGTTTGCAAGTGGATGGGTGGAAGGTCTGCAAACACATCGCTCACTCCTCACCCTCGTCCAGCTCAGCCTCAGATGCATTATAATCGATATTTAAACAACTACAAAGGTGAAGGTTGACCCTGAGTGTCCTTCCCGCGGTTCATTCCAGATATTATCTATGAGGAGTAAACAGGCCCGTCCCGAAGTCTTGGCCACCCCGGTGTGATATCAAACAGCTGCTCCCAGGCCGTGGCAGCAGCGCCCATATTTCTCCTGCTGTACTTACAACAAGCTGAGCTTCCTGGCGGGGGTGAGGGGTGGGGGTTCTCTTTGAAGTTAAAGGGAGCAGTGTGTACAGTATGTGTGGGAAGGAAAACAGATTTGTCTCTCATGGAGAGCATCCTTTCCATGAGAACTGAAACTTCCAGGAAGAAGAGGTATCATTTAGCACTTCAAATAATAAAAACAGTAACAATAGTAACCCACATGGCGCTTATAAAGCTTTTACTGGTGTCAAGCATGGTACTAGAAACTGTCTGGCTTCAGCACATACTGGAAGGTAAGAACTACAATGGTTCCCCTTTTACAGATAGGAAAACTGAGGCTCAGGGAGGCTAAGTGACCTGTTAGATGTCCTAAGGGAGGTGAACTTGGGTTATAGTTTGGCCCAGGACTGATTTCTTAGTCCCAAAACTGGAGCAAGACTAGTTTTTTTGGCCAACCGAGGGGCAAAGAATGAGTTCTTCAAAGAGGTCTTCCTGTCCTGGAGAACAGAGACCGGAAGAAATGTGAGACATTCCAATGCCAGTCTCATCTCTCCTAGCAAGGGAGACATGTGCTGATGGCGGGGAGGGAGCGTCTGTGTCCTGGCAGTTGCACGTCCCCATGGAGCTCAAGTTCACTACATCAGCTCAAGAGAAGGAAAGTTGGGGGTTGCAGGCATGGAAGTGAAGACACAGGACACAAGGTCAAGCCCTGAACCCCCAAAAGAGTGCAGAGGCACAGTCTGCACTTTCACTAGGCACCTGTGTGTGTGTGTGTGTGTGTGTGTGTGAGTTGCTCAGTTGTGTCTGACTGGGCAACCCCATAGATTGTAACCCACCAGGCTCCTCTGCCCATGGAATTCTCTAGGCAAGAATACTGGAGCAGGTTGCCATTCCCTTCTCCAGGGGAATCTTCCTGACCCAGGGATGGAACCCACCTCTTCTGCATTGCAGGTAGATTCTTTACCATCTGAGCTACTAGGGAAGCCCTGGTAGAGTCTATAAAAGGACACATCTTTGTTGAATGCCAGGTGCTCCCTGCAGGGACCCAAGAGAAAAGAGGTTGGAAGTTGCAGCATCTCCTATATTGCAAACCCTAGTTATTTTCACAATACACTTCTGGATACATAGGTCAACTTGTGCATCCAGGGACAACCCATAAGCATGAACCCCAGAAGGCAAAGATCATGGGGCCCATCTTGGTCGATGCCAACAGCACACACCTACTCTGTGCCTCCAAAAGTTGCAGGCATTCTAGGGACTTCCCTGATGGTCCAGTGGTTAAGACTTCACCTTCCACTGCAGAGGGTGTGTGTTCAATCCCTCTCAGGGAACTAAGATCCCGCATGCCTTGGGGCAATTAAGCTTGAGGGCCAAAACAAAAGATACCAAATGCCACAATCAAGACTTGACAACACAGCCAAATTAATAAGTAAATAAATCTTTTAAGTTAACTAATTAAAAAATACAGAGTTCCCAGTCTAGTGGAAGTGACAGGCATTACTTATACAATCACACAAAGAAGTATGTGATCATGCATGAGCCTTGGAGCAAATTATCTGATTCTCTTAGAGTGTGGGATAGGAGACAGACCAGCCCTGCTAGTCGGGTTTGACCAGGGTTTTCTCTTCTGCCACTTATTTTCTATGTGCCTTTGAGCAAGAATTCAACCTCTCTTAGTGTCATTAGGCTCCGCTGGAAAATGAGGACAAGGTCAATGGCTACAAGAATATTGGAGGACTTCAGGTTCCAAGATAGCTATTCCTGGTATGCATGGATCCCAAATTAAGAAACTCTGACCATTTCAAGGGAGCATTTTGGTGCAGACAGATTATTTCTTAAGGCTTCCTTTGCTAATGTTTGTCATCGCTTTGTCAAAGATTTTGTATATTCATTCAACAAATGTTTATCGAGCGTCTATTATGTGATATGGACTTCACAGGTTGCTCAGTTGTAAAGAATTTGCCTGCCAAAGTAGCAGGCATGGGAGACACAGGTTCCATCCCTGGGTCAGGAAGATCCCCGGGGAAGGACATGGCAGCCCACTCCAGTTTTCTTGCCTTGAGAATCCCATGGACAGAGGAGCCTGGTGGGCTACAATCCATGGGGTCACAAGAGTCAGACACGACTTAGCGATGAGCATGCGCACATGCGTTATGTGATCTGGTCCCTAATTCCCTGAGCCAGGAACTGCATGAGTGAGCAAGTCAAATAGACATCCCCACCCTCATGGAGTTTATGATCTATGGAATACCCAGCAGACAATGGAAGATGAGACTCAGCCAACGTGGCCAAGGTTTTCACTAAGGGTGACCTGACATCACAGAGGACCCCCTGTATTGCTCAGCAGAGTCGCAAACCCAATCAGAAACTCCAGCAATGGAAAAACCCTGAACAAATCACCTTGCCCCCATGGCAGCCAAGGGACAGAGGAATGCATGGGCAGGGACATCTCAGAGCAGTGCGTCAGTCCCCTGATATTTTAACAAACTGTCAGGGAGCCACACATCCCACCTTAATCTCAGCCCTGGTGAATTCTGGTCCCTGCTCTTGATTCCTCAATTTCTTCCCCACTAAGGTCAAGCCATGAACATCTCCTAGCTCAAAATTCAAAAACGAATCTGCCAAGGCAATTCTCCAGTGGTCCAGTGGTTAGGACTCAGCGTTTTTCACTGCCCGGGTGAGGGATCAGTCCCTGGTCATGAAACTAAGATTCCACAAGCTGTATGGCATGAGCAAAAAATTTTTTAAATAAATAAATAGATTCTTTGTGCTTTCAAAGTCACAATGTTAATGGCCATTTGAACATTTCCATTATAAAATAAAGATTTTAAGAAATCTAAATTTAGCTTTATAGATGTGTGTGTTTACTGGATTCTTTTTGTACCTAAATTAAAGGCATGTGAACACATACTTCAATTTGTGAATAAAATGCATGGACATTTGTTTTATCAAGTCTTTAGGGGACATGAACAAAGGTGTTTAGTATGTGTGTGCATGCTCTTTGCTCAATCATGTCTGACTCTTTTTGACCCCCAAGGACTGTAGCCTGTCAGGCTCCTCTGTCCATGGAGTTTATCAGACAAGAATATTGGAGTGGATTGCCATTTCCTTCTTCAGGGAATCTTCCTAACCCAGGGATCCAACCAGCATCTCCTGCATTAACAGGCAGATTCTTTACCTTCTGAGCCACCAACGAAGCCCCAAATGTTTAATACAGTGTTGTTTGAAGTGACCAGGGGTTGGAGAGCATCAAGGCATCCATCCCTGGCAGAATTAAAAGGTGGTAGGGGCAAATGAACATCATGGAATGTTCTATAGCAGTTACAATCAAAAGATCAGTGGTTCATATAACTACATAAATAGATCTTAGAAACATAGTGCTGAGTGAAAATAAGCAAGGAACAATGGGATACATAACACCAATAACAACACTTGAAAATATATATCTACTGGGACTTCCTTGGTGGCCCAGTGGTTAAGAATCTGCCTTCCAATGTAGGGGATGCAGGTTCAATCCCTGGTTGGGGAACTAAGACTCCATATTCCATGGAGCAACTAGAGAAGCCCTCAAGAGATCTCTCATGTTGCAACTAAGACCCAACACAGCCAAATACACAAATATTTTAAAAATTGTTCTGTATCTGGTTTAAAAAAGCATGTCTACCAAACAGTACGCGTTTACAGGAACATATACATATAAACCAATACACATTAAATATATTAGAATGATTTTCTGTGGGGAAGAAGGTAATGAGAGTGGAGAATGGGGATAAAAAGGGGGTAAAAGGAAAAAAAGACTATTTTATAATAATTTTCCCATTTCTTTTTCCTTTATGTGTACTTCATATTTAAATTGTGCTTTTCCCCCTTCTAAATCAGGAAAAAAGCTTCCCACCCACACTATTCTAGGGAGAGAGATGAATATTCACCATCTAACTTTTGAAATTGACATTTATTTTGTGATTCAAGAAGAAAAGGTGGTGGGAATAAATAACTGGGGAATTTAATCCATAAGACTGGGAAAACAGGTTTTATTAATAAAATATGAACTGGGTACATTCATCAGTTAGGGAGATTTATTTAGTTGATGATCTTAATTTGGATGAGGAGAGATTTTCATTAGTAACTTTGCTCACTTTTATGAGAATTAAGATTTTTTTTTCTCCATGTATTGTTGGTATGCCTTCATCACTGGATGCAAAACCTGTTGCTCAGACATGATATTTGTGTTTGGTGATGATTTTTGCATGCCAATAGCAATGGAACCTGAATTTCCCTGGTGGCTCAGACCATAAAGATTCCACCTGCAATTCAGGAGACCCGGGTTCGATCCCAGGATTGGGAAGATCCCCTGGAGAAGGGAATGGCAATCCACTCCAGCATTCTTGCCTGGAGAATTCCATGGACAGAGGAGCCCGGTGAGCTACAGTCCATGGGATCACTAAGAGTTGGACATGACTGAGAGACTAACACTTTCACTTTCACAGCCATGGAGCAATCCTACAGAACAATGAGCTCTAATACTGTTTTCTGCTATTGGCTCTGCAATTTCAACAGCCTCTCTTTCTTTCCTGAGCTGGTTCTAAGACAAGATTGTGAACAGCACCTGAGTTCAGCTGAGCCTCCTGAAGAGGTGAGGCCTCTAGCTCAGATGGGTTTGGGGAAAAATCTTGAGCTGGCCTATGACTCAGGGCTCCCTTTGGTCTCACTAGGCCAGGCCCTCAGAATTGGGCATCCCATTCTCACTCTCTGGTGAGAGGTCAGTAGTCCAGAGTGAGGCAGGGAATTCACCGTGAGACAGGCTGGGACCTGGGACCCTTCACTACAATGCTTGTAAACATGAAGAAACTATACTGGACTGAAAATAACTGTGCATGAGCAATTGGGGCAGACTCTGGACCTAAAGATACAAAGAGACCAAAAGACCCGACTGCCACTTTTGAAGCATGTATAAAGTCACTTCAGTTGTGTCTGACTCTTTGTGACACCATGGAGTGTAGCCTGCCTGACTCCTCTGTCCATAGGATTCTCCAGGCAAGAATACTGGAGTGGATTGCCACGCCCTCCTCCAGGGGATCTTCAGACCCAGGGATTGAAGAGCCTAGAGCAAAAGCAGGGTGGGTAAAACACTTAAGCCACCCCTTTGGCCCAACCCCCAGACCCACCCTTACCCTCACCCCATATAAGGAACATGCTCACCAGCCCCTCAGGGAGAGACCAAAGGAACCTACTTTTTGTTCTCACACCCCTCTGCTGCAGCAGGGACCCCAGTAAAGTCTCCTCTCCTCAATCTTTTGTCTGACCTCTATTAATCTCTATTGATTGGGGAAGGCCAAGAACCCTGGTAGGTAATGACCACAGCGCCTGCTGAGACCTTCTGTGGCATCTCTGGGCTGCAAGGCCACACAATCAGACCTGCTGCTAGAAGGCCCGGGTGGTCTTTCAGCAGGAAGATGCCCTTCAGACAGGCAGTGGTGGCTGCCCTAATGCCCCACTTCCTCCAACTAGCAGCTGAGTGTCTCTAGGTAAGCACCCCCTCGACTTAGAGTCAGTACATTTCAGGAGATGCAAAGACGCATATGGCAAGTGAGTGTGCAAGGTCTGAAATGCTACTTCAGTTACCTATTGAGGTGTGACTCCCCAAAACTTAGTGTCTTCAAATGACAACCATTTTTGTTTGCTTGAGGTTCTGAGGGTCAGGAATTCAGACAGAGCACAAGTCCAGGTTTGTCTCCTTCTCCATGTGTTGGTTTCTTCATCTGACCTCTCTCCAGAGGATGGCTTAGACTTCTGTATGGCACTGCACCTGGGTAAGAAAAAGTGGGAAACAAAAGCATTTACTTATCAAGCCTCTGTTTGCATCATGCTTGCTAGTGTCTCATTGGCTAACGCAAGTCATGGAGCCAAGCTCAGAATCAATGTGGGAAGAGACCACACCAGGATATGAGTACAGTAAGTCCCCTACATAGGAACCTTCAAGTTGCAGGCTTTCAAGGATGCAAATGCACCCAGAGAAAGGACGAAGAGAGACAAGAGGAAGAAGTAGCTGAAAAACCGAAGAGATTCAGGACACAGGAAATTGCAGGGGGGGGTTCTTTACTTGAGGAGGCACTGTTAGCTTTTGAGACACAAGATCCAAATGTGGAATAGTACATGAAAGTTGCAGCAGCTGTTCAGAATGCAATTCAGCACTACCGTGTCATCTATGATGAGGAAAAAAAAAAAAAAAGGAGCTACCACCCAGACATCACTGAATCATTTTTTCAAGAGGGTAGAGAGAATTGTCTCCAATAAGGAACCAGAACCTGTGCCATCAACATCATGCATGAGTGACACCTCAGTTTGTCCTCTGTCTTCTATTGCTGATGATCCTTCAGCT
>SJYC01149319.1:0-14492 GCA_006408675.1 Madoqua kirkii | reverse complement strand
GGCTTTGGGGATGTGACTTGGCCGTTCACATGTTGTGTAACTACAGGAAGATGCACATGCCTCCATTTCCCCAAACGTGAACTGGAGAGTAGACATTACCTTACAGAGGACTGGGACAGGATTCAGAGGACAGCTTAGATACAGCCAACTGGGGACAAGTGGAAAATGAGATTTCCACTGGAATTTGATGTCTGGGAACCTCGCTTGAACTTGAAGCGTGCAACTGAGGGGCAGGGAGACACAGAGCTCCTGGCACCAGTTCTGTGGTGTGAGGCACAATTGGTAAATCTGAGGAACAGAGTTTTAGGAATGGTTAAAGGAGATCAGGTAAGGTTTGATCAAGCCCACAGACATCAGTAAAGAGGGGAACTCTGGGGATGATACCACCATAAGTAGATTCTAAAGGGCAGCTGTTGAGAGGAAAGAGAAGTTTTTCATTTGGTCTCAATTTACATACATCTCCCTAATGCAAGGATCCATAGGTGCTCTAATGAATTGTTTATATTGGTGTGTTTTTCTTTTTTGGTGTCTTACATTGTAACTTTATAAACTTCATTTTTTTGATTGGAGACAATTACTATATTGTGATGGTTTTCTGCCACACATCAACATGAATCAGCCACAGGTTCCCTCCATCCTGAGCCCTCCCGCCACCTCCTGCCTCCCCACCCTATCCCTCCAGGGTGTCATAGAGCACCAGCTTTGGGTGCCCTGCTTTGTGAGTCAAACTCTCCAAGATTTCCTACCTTACATAAGGTAATGTATATGCTTCAATGCTATTCTCTCAAATCATTTCACCCTCTCCTTCTCCCACTGAGTCCAAAAGTCTGTTCTTTACATCTGTATCTCCTTTGCTGCCCTGTACATGGGGTCACTGGTACCATCTTTCTAGATTCCACATATATGCATCAATACACAGTATCTGTCTTTCTGTTTCTGACTTACTTCATGCTGTATAATAGGATCTAGGTTCCTCCACCTCATTAGAACTGACTCAAATGTGTTCCTTTTTATAGCTGAGTAATATTCCATTGTGTATATGTACCACAACTTTCTTATCCATTCATTTCAGCTAGTTTTAAGCAGTCAAAAACAAGGGCAAGGTGGAAGCTCTTCTCCAGGACAAATGCTCGTGCCCCAGGGCTGGTTTCAGACGTTTTCTATCCAGGAGACAATGAAGTGCATGGTGGCCTGGGACACCTTCCTCTTGATCACTGTACACAGTGAACTTTCCACTCAGATTCTGAAAAATAGGCTTCTTCTCTCTCCCATTTCTCTGTGCAGTGAGTGCCCTTCCCCTAGGTGCTCACAGCAGCCACCTCCCATCTCCCATATCCCCGTTTCCAGAGAACCACATGCATCAGCAGTTCCCAGACTCCATGGAGCATGGAAGGAGGGAGGGAAGGGAGAAAGTAAATGCCACATAAGTTTCAGAAGAGACCCAGATCACCAGCACCTTCACAGAGCAGATTTCAATAAATGACCATTAAACTATATTGAGTTTATAAAAAGATCCCTTGCTCCACTACCTTCAAGAACTGGTCTAGGAAATCTCTCCAGGCAGATCTTCAGAGCCAGTGGAGGGCTAAAGGAACTGAAAGCAGAAAAGCAAAGTCACGGGACGCCCCCGGCAGTCCAGTGGTTAGTACCTCGCCTTCCAATACTGAGGTTTCAGGTTCCATCCCCGGTGGAGGAGCGACAATCCCACGTGCCTCGCATCCAAAAAACCAGAACATAAACAACAGAAGCAATATCATAACAAATTCAAAAAAGACTATGAAAAATGGTACACATTAAAAAATTTTAATTAAAAAAAGAAAACTCAAAGCCAAAGGGAGCAGCTAAAAACAATGAAAACAAAAATGGGAAGACAAAGGAAGCAGCTAAGGAGAAGGCAAACAGTAAGATCAGCTGGGATGTGAGTATGAGAGCAGTGCATGGGAAATAGGAAAGCGGAAAGAGGGCAAAGTGTCCTGATCCATAATATAAGATTGTTATGAATGAAATAAGACAATGCTTGCCATGTCCTTATTGCAAGGTCTGCTTGCTGCTGCTGCTGCTGCTAAGTCGCTTCAGTCGTGTCCGATTCTGTGCGACCCCACAGACGGCAGCCCACCAGGCTCCCCCGTCCCTGGGGTTCTCCAGGCAAGAACACTGGAGTGGGTTGCCATTTCCTTCTCCAATGCATGAAAGTGAAAGGTGAAAGTGAAGTCGCTCAGTCGTGTCCAACTCTTCGTGACACCATGGACCCCAGCCCACCAGGCTCCACCATCCATGGAATTTTCCAGGCCAGAGTACTGGAGTGGCTTGCCATTGCCTTCTCCGCTGCTAGCTACTAGTTTATGCTAATAACTAGTAGCATAACATGTGAGTGTGCTCAGTCATGTCTGTTTGTGACTCCATGAACCGCAGAGCCCACAAGGCTTCTCTGCCCATGGAGTTCTGGAGTGGGTTGCAATTTCCTTCTCAAGAGGATCTGCCCAACCCAGGGATTGAGCAGACGTCTCTTGCACTGGCAGGTGGATTCTTTACCACTGTGCCACCTGAGAAGCCCAGTAGCCTAACATAAACGCCAATAACTGTTGGTACTGGAGTGACGCTTAGTGTCCTGTTGCTGCCGCCGCCAGAGTAAAAGCTTAAGGTACATTAAAAGGCAGCTGAGGGAGCACGGGGCCAGCACGCAGGAGTTTCAGGGCAGTGAACTGATACTACAGTGATAGATACAGGTCATGATGCATTGGCCAAAACCTACAGAAAGTACGAGATTAAGCCAAAATGGAGACTCTAGGTGACAGTGATGTGTCGGTGTAGGTTCACTGATCATAACAAACGTCCCGCTCTGGTGGGGATGTAGATGGTGGGAAGGCTGTGTGCAGGAAGGAGGGGAGCAAGGAATCTAGGGGAATCCTCTATACTTTTTGCTCTTTTGCTATGAACCTAAAACTACTCTAAAAAATAAAACTTTTTTTTTTTTTTTTAATGGAGGAAGGTTGAAATGGAACAGGATCTGAGATCTGAGTAAGTGAGCTACACTCTCATTCATACGCTGAGCATTCGTTTACTGAAAAGCTACCTGGGCCAGGCATGGTATCCAATGTGGATGTACAGAAGGCATCGAATGTAAGGGGCTGGGGTGCAGACAGATGTTCACACATTCACAAATAAATAGGCAAGGTTATTGGAGAGAGTGGCAAGCACTATGGAGAACATAACAGGGTGATGGTGGCAGGGAATCGTGACCAAGTCGGGTGTCACCTCCCTGTCACTTCAGGGAGGGCCTCTGAAGAGGTGATATGGGAGCAAAGACCCAGGTGACGAAAAACAGTTGGTCATACAAGAGCTGCTTCCCAGGTGGTGCCAGTGGTAAAGAAAATCTGCCTGCCAATGCAGGAGATGTAAGAGACGGGGGTTCGATCCCTGGGCAGGGAAGACCCTTGGAGAAGGAAATGGCAACCCGCTCCAGTATTCTCGCCCAGAAAATTCCATGGACAGAGGAGCCTGGCAGGCAACAAAGAGGTTGCAAAGAGTCTGACACAGCTGAGTGACTGAGCACACGCATGCAGGAGCTAGGAGGAGGATGGCAGGCAGTGAGGGAGGCAGAAGGGAAAGTCCTGAGATCAGAACGAGCCTGGAACACCCAAGGGACACACGGGATGAAGGAAGGCGAGCCCTGAGTAACGCCTGAGCCAGGGGCTGATAGCAGTGACCTTGCTCCCAGGGCAACCTCAGGGCAGGCTCACCCTACTGGATCTGAGCTGGACCTAGGGGGTTGGATGATGTGCCCTCTGAGACCGGAAGGCCCACAAAAAACTTCATTTCCAAACATGGGCACAATGATTTCCCACACGGGCAAAGAATCGGAAGTCACACCATTTGTTAAAGAAACACCACATGGTGCTTGCTTTGTTTTAAAACCTTGGACGACAAAAATGTAAAGCCATATTCCATGAGCTGGGCACCATTTGAGAAAGGACACTGTCGCAGAAGGATGCAGTACGTGTCACGCTCCAAGCAAGATAATAATGCTGGCATTTCACATTTGTTTGTTTTTTCACTTGGAGAAGTGAGGTAGAAAGGAGGATAAGGGGCCTAATTAAGAATGTGTGGGGTAAAAAAAAAAAAAAAAAACTTATTTAAAAGTATATTCTACATACAACACTGTAGCTCTAAGTCTGCCTATGGACCAAGACTAGCAAGTAATGTGTAGAAATGAAAATGTTTTTGTCTGGGTGTAAGCATTAGGAGTGACTGGGTTTTTGTTTTTTTATTTTTTTCATTTTTGCAAAAAATTTTTTTAATACTCTCACAACATCATTCTAATTTAAAGTACAAAAAAAAAAAAAAAAAGTTTAAACACACTCTGGAAAATCCAAATCTCTCCCGGAGATGAAATTGCAGCAAGGAGACCGTTTCACAGCTTGCCTTAATTTTGTTTCATTCTTCTATACCCGAAGGAGGTTGTTCATCACTACCTGGCTACAGAATTGAATAGGTGTGAAATCCAAGCTGATAGCAATACATCACTCCCTATTGAACTTCAAAGCTGAGGCCAAACTGCCTATAAAAATAGTTTTCATACCGGGCCTTAATCTCTTTCATACATTTTGCCTTTTTTTCATTTTTTTAAAGTTTTACCATCCCTGGGGTGAAGTTAAATATAGTGATAGTTAAGCAGTGCGTGGCCCCCCAAAACCAGAGTTCTCAATGTGTTAGTTTGAGTTCATCACAAGTCCAAGCCTGAATCTTATCAGAAAACTTTATCAGAGCTATTGCTAACAGGGTTCTAATGAATAAAAAAGAACACGAAAACCACAAAGGGGGCTTCTCACCATGAATGTGTGAACAGGATCTATCAACTACCTATTAAGAGCGTATAACTGAACTGTATTAGAATGCATTGCTTCAATTTCCACTCTCTACAGACCTTAAAGCCACGTGACAAAGAAGCTAGAAAGAGCCGGGTGTGATAGAGTCCTAGTTGCAAAAGCCCCTTTTTGTAAATAACAGTCTCTGTTGAAGTTGTTGCTGTTGTTGTTGTTGCTCAGTCATGTCTGATTCTTTGCGACCCCATGGACTGCAACACGCCAGGCTCCCCTGTCCTTCACTCTCTCTTGAGGTTTGCTCAAATTCATGTGCACTGAGTCCGTGAGGTTAAAGGGTTCCATTTACTACCACGTTCTTGATATTATTTGTTTTTATCATGAACGAGAATCAAGTTACAGAAAATGAGCTTTCGTATGCAGAAGTCCAGATTTCTACATACAAAAGTAGAAACAAGTTGTAAAGAATAATACTGACAATAGTAATAACAAGAACACATTTATACCCTGCTTATGATGGCCAGGAGCTTCTCTGAGCATTTCTGTGTTCATGTCTTGTTACGAGGACATTTTGAGGAAGCTGCCATCATCTTTTTTCAGTTGAGGAAACTGAAGCACAGAGAGGCTAAGCAACTTGCCCAAGACTACACAATTACCAAATAGAGGAGATAACAGTACAAGCCCACGCAGTATGGTCTAAGGATTCTTAGACTCAATATCCAATTACCTTCATGATCACTGATTTTGCATCTATTCCTATTTGCTTCTTGATACTTTCTATGTGTAGCTTGTCTTACGGGGTATGAGATGTTTTTGTATATCTATCCCGTCTACCTCACTGAACGTGACAGAAATAAACTGAGCAGAAATCATGTCTTCATTTCACCAAGGAGAAGAATAACACAGAGAGAGGTTAAATGAAGTTGTAGTCGTACTGAGAAGCTTCTGACCCACGTATTCAGCTTCTGATCCACCCCTGATTCACCTCCGCACCACAAGATGTGGGCATGAAATCAATGTTATAATTAGGTTAGAAGGAAATAAATCTCGCTTTTCCTGGTTGGATGTGTAGAAAAGAAGTAGGAAGGCCCCTAAATAAATTGTACTGACTTCCAGCTGAGAAAAGGAGGGAGGAGAAAAGGAGGGAGAAAAAAAGACACTTCCCCCAGCGTCATCATCCACTTCCAGATGAAATCCAAGATGGCGGCTGCTGCGAACATGCAGAGATGGGGCGTGCTCACCCCTTCATTGGTCAGTTGCAAAGGGTCAGGAGAAAAGGGCTGAGAAGGAGGGTTTGGAGACAGCCTTTATGGAGTGAGTAATGACCGTGTAGAGTGGGCAACTCCCCCAGGAAGCAGAGAAAGTTGTAACCCTGAGCATATTTGAGGAAGAGGGAGACAGGCACTTATAGGAAATAAATGATGTGTTCTCAGGGCGGGAGACAGGCTCATATGAATTGCAGAGACCTCTGCTTTCTGCAGATGCTGCTTTTAAACAGTGGGCAGGGTCTGGAGCTAAAATGTAGGGAAAAGAGACCAGCTGGGGGTAATGGCCCTTTCTTTTTGAGTCAGTGTTCACTCCCTTGAAAGCATCGCCATTTAGGCAGAGATGAGCCCAAAACACTTGAGGTAGAACTCCTCCATCTGCCTGGCCTGTTTCTCCAGCATCTTCGCCCCATGATTTTCACAGTAATGCAAATCTGATGCTGTTTTCCCTTATGTGTCATTTCTTTCTAGCTTCTTCACCCTTTTGCTTGCTGTAAAAGCAGCTCATCTCCACCCACACCTGGAATGATGTCTCCCTCCTCTGTCTTGTAACTCCAAGAGTCTCCAAGTTGTCACCACCTCTAAAAAAGAAAATAAAATCCTTTCTCTGTTTCCCTGGGCAAATTAGAGTGCTTTCTCCTCCAACCCCTCCCAGCCCAGCACCTTATAACATCCCTGATCTAGAGTATGTATGCTATCATATGGCATCCGTTTGTTAGCCTGTCTCCCCGACTAGATTGAAAAATCAGAAGATGACAGAAAACCAGGCACAGTGCCGTGAAGACGACAGACTTGGGATTTCCCTGGTCCAGTGGTTAAGAGTCTGTCTTCCAATGCAGGGGACATGGGTGTGATCCCTGGTTGGAAAACTAAGATCCCCCATGCTGTACCACAACTAGAGGGAAAGCACTCATGCAGTGGAGACCCATTGCAGCTATTAATAAAATTAATTAATACCAAAAAAATTTAAAGGTTAAAAAGGGCACAGACTCTGTGGCCAGACCAACCATCTGGCCTCAAGCAAGTTCCTCCATTTCTCTAAGCCTTGATTTCCTCATCTATAACATAGGCATAAAAACAGTGCTTACCCTGTGTAATCATTGTGAAAATCAGATGAGATCACATATTTTAGTGAGAAGCATTTAGCATAACACTTCACTGTAATTATCATCCATTTATCTTTGAACCCCATTTTTAGTGCTGTGAAAGCCATAGAAATATTTAATAAATATCAGACAAATACTTAATACTTATATAAATACATAATAATGCTTAATAAATATTAAGGCCTTCTCCGGTGGCTCAGTGGTAAAGAATCTTCCTGTGATGCAGGAGATGCAGGAGACACAGGTTTGACCCCTGAGATGGAAAGGTGCCCTGGAGAAGGAAATGGCAACCCACTCCAGTATGCTTGCCTAGAAAATCCCACACACAGAGGAGCCTGGCGGGCTATAGGCTGTGGCGTCACAAAGAGTCAGACATGACTGAAGCGACTGAGCACAAGCACAATACATATTAAATACATTGTAATATTAAAAAATACTAAGTATAATCACTGGGGGCTTTTATTTTAGCAGAAAGTCTTTTGGATTCCAATTGAAGCTTATGGAAAAACCATACAGAGAATTCTCTGGACAAAGCAAGAGACCCCAGGAGCCCTTTATGAACAGCTTTCATCTCAGCTCTGCTAATACTAGAAAATATCTCTTTTTAATGTTAACCCCTTTGGGAAATACTACAATAGCTCCTTTGGAATCACCTTGTCCAGTTCTGTGCAGAGAGTCAGTGGAGTATCCAGTGAAATATACTAGAGGAACAGAAATCGTCAGGGTGGTGATAGTTCTGAGAAAAGCTGAAAAACAAAAAGGGCAAAAATCCAACGAAGATCAAAGCTGAGTGCCATGGCTTATGACTGGATAGCCCACAACACATGGAATTATAATGAACAAAAACAGAGGAGAGACTATAATTGCACATAAGGAAGAATGAAGTAGCCCCAGTGACAGCACAGAGCCATCCATACAATAAAGTATATGTCTATTGTTCGAGGATGTTGATTACAAAGCAGTTGAATATATTCCTTGACTTTGGGAGAATTATAACCCCACGTGAAAGATAGTACCAACGGACCAAAAGGGCTATAAAAGATAGGATACTTCTTGGGAAGAATAATGGCCTAAGAATTTGAAGTCCCGGCTTAAAAACCTGATTCCATCACTTAGTAGCTGTGTAACCTTGGAGAGCTGACTTAACCTCTCTGAGCTGCAATTCCTCTATTAAAGTCTCCAATGAAAAGTCATATCATGTAAGGCAACAAGCCTACTTAGCACAGAAACTTATTTAAAATTGTTGTCGTTTAGTGGCTAAGTCGTGTCCAATTCTGTGACCCTGTGGGCTGCAGCACTCCAGGCTCCTCTGTCCTCGACTATCTTCCAGAGTTTGCTCCAATTCATGTCCGTTGAGTCAGTGATGCTATCTAACCATCTCATTCTCTGCCATCCCCTTCTCCTTTTGCCTTCAATCTTTTCCAGCATCAGCATCTTTTTACTTTATTTCCCAGCATCAGAGTCTTTTTATTTGAAGTAGATGTCCAATAAATGTTTCCACTATTGTGAATTGTGGAATTGGGTTTGATCCCTGGGTTGGGAAGAGCCCCTGGAGAAGGAAATGGCAACCCACTCCAGTACTCTTGCCTGGAAAATTCCACGGAGTGAGGAGCTTGGTAGGCTACAGTCCATGAGGTCGAACTTCACTTCACTTCATTGTGAGTTGTGGCTATTATTGATAAAGCACCCTGGTGGTTCAGACAGTAAAGAATCTGCCTGCAATGCAACAGAGGCAGGAGACCTGGGTTCAATCCCTGGGTTGGGAAGATTCTCTGGAGAAAGAATGGCTACCTGCTCCAATATTTTTGCCTGGAGAATTCCCATAGACAGAGAAGCCTGATGGGCTACAGTCCAGGAGGTCACAAATAGTCAGATATGACTGAGTGACTAACACACACACACACACTAAAAATGATGCTTGGCTCATAGCAAGGAGGGTTAAAACACCCAAATGGGCTTTGGTGAAAAGGTGTGCTATTTCCATCTTTGGAAAGGTCTAGAAAAAGATGAGAAGCATCTACTCTGGATAGTTTAGAGAATGGTAGAGGCACTGGAATTCATGGAATCCTTGAAAACCAAAAACCCGTAGACTTCAGGTTAAAAATCTCTGCATTAAACTTTCATCCCATTAAAGATAAAGACTGGACCACTGAACCTGCCCCATGCCCCAGTCTAGATTAGGCACCCCATTTTATACCATATGGCTTCCTCTTTCCTTGTACCTCCCACCACTGGTGAAAATTTCTTACTGTGAAATAAGAAACTGATACCACACACTAGACTCCAGCTCCTCAAGAATGCAAAATTGACAAGCTGGTCTTATTCCCCATCACATCCCCAACATCTTGCCCCACTTGCCACATAGCATGCTCTCTGTCACGTATTAGTTGAATTAATTAAGTGATCACTGGATGGAGCTTCCAGCTGTGGGTTTCTAGGCTCCCATTCCAACCATCTGACCAGAATTAAGAACATGAACTTGATCCCAAGCAGAGGTTTCCAGACAGCAAAACATGTCGGCAGAAAAGCCACCAGGCCAACGCTGTAGCTCCCTGGTGTAGCTCTCAGTCTCACGGCTTGCATGTGTTTTGCATATGGAACCCCCATTGACGTAACTGGGAATTTCACGGATGGGACAAATGAAGAGGCAAAACAGCAGAAGCTGTCAAGAAGAGATGCTCTGTGACCAGCAGACCAGAGAGCGTGCCCCCACCATGAAGGGCAGAGAGCATGCGGACTGAGCGGTGCTCACTGGCCAGCCTTCTAGAATGCACGGAGGCCTGAGAGCTTGCTCCACTTCCTTGGCCCCACGACATCGGAAGCTTGGGTGGCTTCCATAACAGCAGCCTGGTCACCCCCTCCCCTTTCCCCCCCTGTGGCCCCCTTCCTCAGCCCCAGACATTCCTCCCTGTGGTTTGCAAACACTTCCTCTCTCCCCAGCCATCCTGTAATCATGCTCCAGCGTTCACCAGAGGAGTGTTTACATCCAACACCATTACCGGCAGGGGAGACAGGCGAAATTAAGCCTCTGGTCTCTGTTCTCCGAGGCCCCATTATCTCTTTCCTTCCCTTACCTCCTTTCATCAAACGCCTCCAATATATGAAGGGGTAAAAGCCTTTAATGGGATTTTGAAGATCTTAAAAGCCAGGCGGTTTGTTTAAAAAGGAAAAAGACCAAGAGGAGTGGAACACAGCCTGGGATCCCTGGGTCCACTTTTTGAAAAAGGGAGCAAACTTTGTTCTCTCTCTCTCTCTCTCTCTCTCTCTCTCTCTCTTGCCCCACGTCTGCCAAATCGAGTGTTGGGTTTGAGGTTTGTCTTGGATGGACAGCAGACCACACAGAGCTGCCAGTGGAAAGCCCCCTTTCGAGGGAGGCTGAGAACTGCCATCCACAGCACTTCCCGGGGCCTGGCACATTCCCTCTACCCTCTCTCCCTGTCTCGGAACTGTGTCCAACGCCCAATCTGGCACCAACATCCCAACCATGGTTAGCCAAGCCTAATGGTGGCTGAGGGAACAAGATAAAGGGGAGACAATGGTCAAAGTCAGAGGAAATATTGCATGTTGGCAAGTTTGAAAGGACAGATTTGGGTTTCTTCATTCCCCCAAGGCTGGGAAAACCCCAGTCCTACATTGCCACAGAGTTTGGTTAGGAGCGAGGCTGGGTTTTTCCAAAGAAATCATTCTATTTGGTGTTCTCTTTCTCTGGGCCAATTGCGCTTCGCTGAATCAGCACTGGACAGCTCGGGGGTTTGTTGGGCCATAGTTGTCTTGGGGAGCCATGAGGGAGTGAAGAGTGATTTATGAGTTACATTGGATTTGAATGAGATTCTGTGTCGTCTCATTCACAGCTGGACAGGGCTGAAGACACTGTTGGTTGGTGGTGTAATATCAGAATGGAAAACTGGCATGGAATTTTGTATTGCCGTCTATGTTGCACGTGACATGGTTTCAGAAAACACATTGGTGTGCAACGCTGTGTTCATTTAGGGGTGTTAAGTGGACTATGATGGACCACTGGACTGTGGCGTCATGTTTGGAAAGCCTGTCATGAGACCTTCAAGCATTGGTTTAGTTCACCAACACGACTGACTGTCCCAGTGAAAAAACCTGAGGTTGCCACGTGGCCTCTGCACAGAAGCTGATGGCTTTCAGGAGACATGAGACAGAATTCTGTCTCCTGCAATCCCAATAGGGACTCCAAGATGACCACAGCCCAGTGATCCAAACTGTCCATTGGCTGAACAACTGCAAATGCCCGGGACTCCTCTACAAAGTCCAATGGGGTCTTTCATTACCACCCTCCCTGGTTTCCTTTACAAGCCACTCTTCTAACTAACCACATCGAGCTTCCAGCCAAGAGTTTCTCCAGTCCTGCCTCTTCCTTCGTGCACTTGTAAAACGTCTCCTAAACTCCCTCGAACTTGGGGCAGTGGTGATTCAGTCACGAGAGCTGGAGGTGACTGAACGTGATCTCTCCCTTCTTTCATGAGAACTCTTGTCTCTGATCATCAGCAGTTTCCTCCTTCATCCAAAGTGACTGGCAGCAGAGCACCTTATTCTGAGCAGTTGGACATTTCCAACCTGGTTTTTATAATGGAACCAAGTTGTTCCACCTCCAAAGAGGAGAGCACCCATCACAAGAGCAGTTCGCACGAATGGGCAGCTCCCAGTGGGCCAGATGCTGAGCTAAGCACCGCACAGGCCTCTCCCTCTACATCCTCTTTAAAGCCCCCAGGAAGGAAGTATTGCTCACTTTGTTTGGTGGATTCATTCAACAAATATTTTCAGAAAAACTACTATGTTTCAGGCAGTATTCTTGGACCAGGGGATACAGCAGCAAACAAAAGTGGAAAATCTTCGCTAGCCTGTAGATTCTGACCTAGTGGTGGGGAAAAAAGGTGAGTCTCAGAGAAGTTAAGACAGTTCCACAAAGTCACACAGCTGTGAAGAGCAGAGCTCAGACTCTGCCACAGAATTGCCTGACTCCAAAGCTGTGATTCAGAAAACAAAAAGCAAACACTAAGCAGAGCTCTACAATAAGGCCTTGTTGGTCATCCATTTTAAAAGAGCAGTGTGTACACATCCATCCCAAACTTTCTACCTAAACTCTTCCCCAAATCTCCCCCACCCCCCACCCCAGGAACCATAAGTTCTTTCTCTAAGTCTGTGAGTCTGTGTGGCAGCTTGGATGGGAGGGAGTTTGGAGGAGAATGGGTAATGTATATATATGACTGAGTCCCTTTGCTTGTTCATCTGAAACAATCACAGCATTGCTAATCAGCGATACTTCAATTCAAAATTAAAAGTTTAGTAAAAAAAAAAGAAAGAAAAAAATTAAGCTATTGAAGGCTAAAAAAAATTTTTTTATCAAAACCAAAACATACACACAGCCATAATTGCACCAACAACCTGTCCTTCCTTTATAAAAGTCATTCGTGTCCTTTCAGGATATACTGACTTATTTTGGTTTTCTGGTTTTTGTTTTCAATATCAGTGACTCTGCCTCAGATGCCAGGTGCTTGCCATCAGATGTAAACACAAATAGTCCTGCAGGCTCAAATACATTTATAGAGAGATGGCCGAAAAGGGCTAATGGAGGGAATGAGATAGAGGTTCCATCCCTGGTTAGGTGAGAGCTGGCATGTCTGAGATTCCAGAGTCATTGCCAGCATGAGAGAAGGAATAAGGGTGAAATCCTGGCTGGTAGAGCCCAATCCCAAGACATGTCTGTCATGGAAAACACAGTACTTTATTTTTTAAGCTGGGAACACTTTGCAAAGGGCTTCCCTCCCTCCTAGGATTGCAGAAGAGAAGGATGGGTTACACAAAGAGCAAGCCAAGCTTAAGAGACCAAGGTCCAAGTCCTCGTGGCACACTTTCTGAGCTCAGGTTGGTCATTTTGCCTCTTCCAGATCCAGTTTCTTCATCAACTACATGGGAATGTTCTTAACACCTAAGTGACAGAGCTGTGATAAGCAGTGTTAAATGAGAATACTTATGGAAAGTACTTTGCACATTATAAAGAGCTATGCACTGGCCATAGCAAACACCCTCTTCCAACAACACAAGAGAAGACTCTACACATGGACATCACCAGATGGTCAACACCGAAATCAGATTGATTATATTCTATGCAGCCAAAGATGGAGAAGCTCTATACAATCAACAAAAACAAGACCAGGAGCTGACTGTGGTTCAGATCATGAACTCCTTACTGCCAAATTCAGACTGAAATTGAAGAAAGTAGGGAAAGCCGCTAGACCATTCAGGTATGACCTAAATCAAATCCCTTATGATTATACAGTGGAAGTGAGAAATAGATTTAAGGGCCTAGATCTGATAGACAGAGTGCCTGATGAACTATGGAATGCGGTTCATGACATCGTACGGGAGACAGGGATCAAGACCATCCCCATGGAAAAGAAATGCAAGGAAGCAAAATGGCTGTCTGGGGAGGCCTTACAAATAGCTGTGAAAAGAAGACAGGCGAAAAGCAAAGGAGAAAAGGAAAGATATAAGCATATGAATGCAGAGTTCCAAAGAATAGCAAGAAGACATAAGAAAGCCTTCTTCAGCGTTCAGTGCAAAGAAATAGAGGAAAAGAATAGAATTGGAAAGACTAGAGATCCCTTCAAGAAAATTAGAGATATCAAGGGAACATTTCATGCAAAGATGGGCTTGATAAAGGACAGAAATGGTCTGGACCTAACAGAAGCTGAAGATATTAAGAAGAGGTGGCAAGAATACACAGAAGAACTGTACAAAAAAGATCTTCACGACCCAGATAATCATGATGATGTGATCACTCATCTAGAGCCAGACATCTTGGAATGTGAAGTCAAGTGGGCTTTACAAAGCATCACTACGAACAAAGCTAGTGGAGGTGATGGAATTCCAGTGGAGCTGTTTTAAATCCTGAAAGATGATGCTGTGAAAGTGCTGCACTCAATATGCCAGCATTTGGAAAACTCAGCAGTGGCCACAGGACAGGAAAAGGTCAGTTTTCATTCCAATGCCAAAGAATGCTCAAACTACCACACAATTGCACTCATCTCACATGCTAGTAAGGTAATGCTCAAAATTCTCCAAGCCAGGCTTCAGCAGTACATGAACCATGAACTCCCTGATGTTCAAGCTGGTTTTTGAAAAGGCAGAGAAACCAGAGATCAAATTGCCAACATCTGCTGGATCATCAAAAAAGCAAGAGAGTTCCAGAAAAACATCTGCTTCTGCTTTATTGACTATGCCAAAGCCTTTGACTGTGTGGATCACAATAAACTGTGGAAAATTCTGAGAGA
>SJYC01149318.1:0-36032 GCA_006408675.1 Madoqua kirkii | reverse complement strand
CATGGAAAAGAATGACGTTTAGCTTGGACAACGAATCCCAGGGTGGGAGATAACATAGGTGTGGCCAGATCTTGGAGGGCTGTAAAGTCAGCAGACAAGACTTGGCCTTTCAGCTGTAATCAATGAGAGTCTTGAAAGTTTGCTGAGTAATATGTCAAGTCACGTACTTTGTTTTTGTTTAATTTTTATTTTATATCAGAGTATAGTTAAGCAACAGTTAGAACTAGACATGGAACAACAGACTGGTTCCAAATAGGAAAAGGAGTACGTCAAGGCTGTATATTGTCGCCCTGCTTATTTAACTTATATGCAGAGTACATCATGAGAAATGCTGGGCTGGAAGAAACACAATGTGGAATCAAGATTGCCGGGAGAATTATCAGTAACCTCAGATATGCAGATGACACCACCCTTATGGCAGAAAGTGAAGAGGAACTAAAAAGCCTCTTGATGAAAATGAAAGAGGAAAGCGAAAAAGTTGGTTTAAAGCTCAACATTCAGAAAACAAATATCATGGCATCTGGTCCTACCACTTCATGGCAAACAGATGGGGAAACAGTGGAAACAATGTCAGACTTTATTTTTGGGGGCTCCAAAATCACTGCAGATGGTGACTGCAGCCATGAAATTAGAAGATGCTTACTCCTTGGAAGAAAAATTATGACCCACCTAGAAAGTATATTCAAAAGCAGAGACATCACTTTGCCGACTAAGGTCTGTCTAGTCAAGGCTATGGTTTTTCCTGTGGTCATGTATGGATGTGAGAGTTGGACTATGAAGAAGGCTGAGCACCAAAGAATTGATGCTTTTGAACTGTGGTGTTGGAGAAGACTCTTGAGAGTCCCTTGGACTGCAAGGAGATCCAACCAGTCCATTCTGAAGGAGATCAGCCCTGGGATTTCTTTGGCAGGAATGATGCTGAGGCTGAAACTCCAGTACTTTGGCCACCTCATGTGAAGAGTTGACTCATTGGAAAAGACTCAGACGCTGGGAAGGATTGGGGACAGGAGGAGAAGGGGACGACAGAGGATGAGATGGCTGAATGGCATCATGGACTCGATGAACATGAGTCTGAGTGAACTCTGGGAGATGGTGATGAACAAGGAGGCCTGGCATGCTGTGATTCATGGGGTCGCGAAGAGTCGGACATGACTGAGCGACTGAACTGAACAGATAGTTGGTTGACAACGTGTGTTAGTTTCAGGGGTATAGCAAAGGAATTCAGATATGCATATACATCTATCTATTCTTTTACTAATTCTCTTCCCCTTTAGGTTATTACAGAATATTGAGCAGATATTCAGTAGGTCCTTATTGGTTAGGCAGTGTGTTCATGTCAATTCCTAACTCCCAATCTATCTCTCTTCCTTAATAAAGTGGTGGACTTTGGGAAAACATCTGTAATAACCAATTGTTGTTGTTTAGTTGCTAAGTCATGTCTGACTCTTTGCGATCCCACGGACAGTAGCATGCCAGGCTTCCTTATCTTTCATCATCTCCTGGAGTTTGCTCAAACTCATGTCCATTGAGTTGGTGATGTCATCCAAATATCTTATTCTATGTCATTCCCTCTCCTCCTGCCTTCAATCTTTCCCAGCATCAGGGTCTTTTCCAATAAGTTGGCTCTTCACATTAGGTGGCCAAGGGATTGGAACTTCAGCTTCAGCATCAGTCCTTCCAATGAATATTCCAGGTTGATTTCCTTTATGATTGACTCGTTTGATCTCCTTGCAGTCCAAAGGACTCTCAAGAATCTTCTCCAGCACCACAATTTGAAAGCGTCAGTTATTCCATACTCAACGTTTTTTTGTGGTCCAAGTCTCACATTTGTATATGACTACTAGAAAAACCATAGCTTTGACTATAAGGACCTTTGTTGGCAAAGTGATGCCTCTGTTCATTTTTTAAAAAAGAGGAAGTTGGTGTTCAGTAATTTGACTAAGTTTTATAGGTTACCGTCTAAGCTCTGACAGCTCTCATATATATGTTTTTTAAACAAAAATTCTAAATTAGGAACTTTCCTGGGGTTCAATGAACAGTCTGTGCTCTAGTGCAAGGGGCATGGGTTCAATCCCTGAGCAGGGAACTAAGATCTCACATGCCATGCAGCCTGACCAAAACAAACAAACAAAAAAAATAAAGTTCTGAATTAAAAAGAGGCAAGTGAAGAAAATGTTGCTTGGATACTGAAAGGCCTTGTCTGTTCACAGCCCAGAGATCAGGGCTGAACACACATTACCCATATCCACTAGGCGCTGGCCTTTTCCAAGCTGTGCAGTTGGAGAGATGGGGGGAGGAGGCAATTTTCATCTGTACCGAGGGGTGTGGTGAAAATGACCTTGAAATGACACTTAGGAATCCAGGGTTGTCACTAATTCACTTCTTTCTTCTGGGCCGCAGTTTCCCATCTGAAACCTGAGGGGGTCCATCAGGGTGACTCCTGAGTACTGAAGTTCAGTGACCTCTGACCTGCTGGTCTCTACAGTACTTCTGCCATTGTCCCCCGTCTGAGCTTGAAATAAATGCACTCCACTCTTCTTCCTTATCTCTGGGCCTTCTCTCATCCTAAAATGCTACACACAGATGTCTGGATTCAGGAAATATCAGCTATAGCCCGATGTATTCTAGTGCCTTCTAGGGTAGTTTTTGGTATGAATGGGAGAGAATGCAGATGAAAGTGATACTGAAGTGGGAAAACCTGGAAGAAAACCACCTACAACCCTTTCTCCAAGGAAGGCCTGCCGTGGAGCACTGTTTAGAAAGTGGTTTTCAGAAAAACAGGGCTCAATCAAAATTGCTAGGTTGTGTTAAACTGAGAAGTGTCAAGTAGACTAGAGATGACAGTCACCTTCTTTATGGAGTCTGGTCTAGGATGGGAAGTCACATTAGAAAATAGCCCTTTGGGACTTCCTGGGTGGTCCAGTGGCTAAGACTCTTGTGCTCCCGATGCAGAGGGCCCAGGTTCAATCCCTGGTCAGGGAACTAGATCCCACATGCTACAACTGTTTGCATGCTGCAAGTAAAGAGCCCTCTTTCTCTCTACCAAGGAGGAAAATTAGGCTCAGACACAGGAAGAGTTTTGTCAAAAACATTCAGCTAGCAAGTAGTGGCAGGACTTCCCAGGTGGCTCAGTTGTAAAGAATCCACCTGCCAATACAGGAGATGCAAGTTCAATCCCTGGGTCAGGAAGATCCCCTGGAAGAGGAAATGCAACCCACTCCAGTATTCTTGCCTGGGAAATTTCATAGACCGAGGAGCCTGGTGGGTTACAATCCATGGGGTTGCAAAAGAGCTGGATATGTCTTAGCAGCTAAACAACAACAGCAGCAAGTAGCTGTGCTAGAACTAGATGCCAGGTCTTCTGGTTTGGTGTTTTTTTGGCCACACAGCATGTGAGATCTAGTCCCCAACCAGGGATCGAACCCACACCCCTTGCGTTGGAAGCACGGGGCCTTAACCACTGGACGGCCAAGGAAGTCCCAATGCTAGGACTTCTTATGATTAAAAGAACATCACGTCAGCCAACATGACTTCAAATCCTACCTCCGCCTCTACTAGCTGAGAGATTTGACAACTTTTAACCTCTTTCAGACTCAGCGGCCCCATTTATAAAAGTGAAGACTGTAATAGAATCTACCTCACAGGGTTGTTGCAGCGTTTAAATAAGATAAAAAGTGAAATGCACTTATGGTAGACTCACTTGGTCTGTATTAGGAGAAAAAAGAAATCCACTCTTTCCTCAAGCCCCTGCAATCAACACCTCCCACACTCTATTCTTGACCCTACTTGCTGCTGTTGTTTAGCTGCTAAGACATATCCAACTCTTTTGCAAGCTACCAGGTAGGTAATGCTGAGTTTTCCGTGGCTGGTCATGGGCACCATTCATTTGGTTTCTGTTGTTGCTGTTGTTTGTTTTCTTCCTAGGCTGTGAGTTACTTTTCTTTTTTTCTTAAAAAAATTTTTATTTTTGCCTGCACGAGGTCTTCATTGCTGCACACAGATTTTCTCTAGTTCTAGAGAGAGGGCCCTAGAACGTGTGTTCAGTACTTGTGGTACATGCGCTTAGTTACCCCAAGTCATGTGGGACGTTCCCGGACTAGGGATCAAATCCGTGCCGTCTGCACCAAAGGTGAGTTCTTAACCACTGGGCCACCAGGGGAATCCCACTCACTTGGTTTTGCTCAAAGCAGAGGCCAGGGAGAGAAGGAAGAAGAGGGCCTCACTCCGTCAGCCCCTCCTCTGTGCATCCTCGGTCTATTTACACTGGGCTTGCAAATGTAAGTATTGGCAGAGAACAGACATGTATGTGAACAAGTGAGGCAGGCAAGGTGAGTAACTGGAGAGTAAAATCTGACCCTGGCCCCATAAAACATCCTTTGCTTGCACTCCCCGTGATGTTGAGGTCAACAGAGAAACAGCCGCGTGGCACCAGCGGATTTTGGATTGTGAGAAAGCTTGCAGTGTCACCCTTGTGAGGACACGTGGAACGTTCTTGACTGATACAGCTACCAGCACTAGGCGAGCACCTTTTAACACTGACCTGGGCTTTTGTTGGGCTTCCCTGGTGGCTCACATGGTAAAGTTGCCTGCGACCAATCCCTGGGTCGGGAGGATCCCCTGGAGAAGGTAATGGCAACCCTCTCCAGTACTCTTGCCTGGAAAATCCTATGGACGGAGGAGCCTGATAGGCTACAGTCCATGGGGTCACAAAGAGTCTGACACAACTGAGTGACTTCGGTGGGTTTTTATCACCGGCAAACAAGATGTAACCCACAGGATGTACTTTTGTGAGCTGTATCATTGACAGCTTAGAGGCAAACGTGTAGCCACATGCAGAGACATGTCAGTTACTATGTTTTAGCTTTTTCCGTTTCTATTATCCCACCTAACTTAAAAAAAATAATCCTTACTTCCATTAAGGAAGAAACTGTGCTTAGTGTAATATGTTCAAACAAAAACATATAAGATGGAAGTGAAATGAAGTGAAGTCGCTCAATCGTGTCCGACTCTTTGCGATGGAGTGCATATTTAAAGTCCCTTGTAGAACCACTCCCTCAGAAATGATCTCAGCAAAAGTTGATAGATTTTCTTCCAGTTTTATTTTATCACACACACACACACACACACACACACACTATTAATTTGCTAGGGCTGCCCTAACAAAATACCGTAGACTAGATAATTTAAACGACAGATTTACCTTCTCACAGTCCTGGAGGCCAGAAGTCTGAGATAAGTTGTCCACAGGGTTGGTTTCTTCTGAGGGCTCCTCCTTGGCTTGTAGATGGTCATCTTCTCCGTGTCTTCACACAGTCTTACGCACGCACACACGCACCCATGGGTGTGTATGTCCTAAATTCCTTTTCTTATAAAGACACTCAAATGGGATTAGAGTCCCACCTTATGAATTCGTGTAATCCTAATTACCTCTTTAAAGACCTTATGTCCAAATACAGTCCCATCCTGAAATACTGAGGATTACACTTTAACATATGAATGGTGGGGGGCGGGAGGAGACAGAGTTTGGGGTAAGGGGGAGTGGAATTCAGCCTGTAGTGTTATGCGCGCTAGCCAGTGTGTGTGTGTGTGTGAGTGTGTGTTTGAGTGTGTGTGTGTGAGTGTGTGAGTGTGTGTGAGTGAGTGTGTGTGAGTGTGTGTGAGTGAGTGTGTGTGTGAGTGTGTGTGAGTGAGTGTGTGTGTGAGTGTGTGTGAGTGAGTGTGTGTGTGTGTGCGTGTAACTCTGTTGTCATATAGTTTTTTTCCTTGTACAGTTCTGCAACGTGCTTCTCTCACTTAAAGTAGTTTCAACATGTTTTCAAGTCAGAAGATGTGTATCTTCCTGAGGAGGCTGAGATACTGAGCATTTTGCTTTTTCATCCCATGTTTGTGTAGAGTGAGGGAGAAGACGGCTGAGAATCGCCATGGGGCCAACACCCACAGCGTCAGTCAGGAGGATGTTCTGGTGTTCTTTCCTTCCTTCTAACTGCCCTTACTTCTTTGTGTGTTAATGGCATGTGGGATCTTGCCTGCCCAGCCAGAGATCAAACCCACGTTTTCCACACTGGCAGCGCGGAGTTTTAACCGCTGGTCCACCAGGGAAGTCCCTTCTTTGTGTCTTCTTCTAAAGTTTGTGTGATTTTCTTACGCTTCTTCCTCACATCACACACCGTCAGCCACTGCATACATTACACTGTCTGCTATTTCTGTGATAAGGTCTTCATTCTCACATGCTCTTCTGGCCTTGCTTTCTTGTCTCAGCTCTTCTAGTGTCCCTGTTCTCTCTCAGTTGATTCATTACCACATCTTTCGTCTTTTTTTTTTCTTTCCACAGAGGTCGCATGCCCTTCCTTTTCTGTGAGAAGTTGTCTCCCCTCGTGCTTGCTGGGGCATCTCCCCCAGCGCCTCTGTCTGATTCTCGGTAGCCCAGCTGGCTCTTCTTTACTCCCCTCCTGCGGCTTCGGGCTCCCTTTGCAGTCTGGCTCTAGTTCTTCAGAACAGACAGTGATGCCTGTGCTCAGCCCTTCAGTGGTGCGTTGCGCTCACCTATGCGTGCAGGAGTCTGAAGGTGCTGGTCTGTGAGTTTTGTCCCCACTGCACCCCCCTGGAACCTGAACTTGTTGGGGCCCACCTGGCCCTGTGGTCAGGACTTCAGCCTTTACACTGTCCCCTTCCCTAGGTGAGGCTCACGCCCTGGGCAGGCTCGGTCAGGCCCCCTGAGGACGCAGCAGTCAAATCTATAACCAGCTCCCTTCCTCAGCTCCTCAGAGCAATTCTCTCAGAGTAACTTGAGATGCTGCCGCCAGGGCCTGAAGTCTAGAAATTCCTACTGAATAAAACATAACTCTCAACTTTTAGATTGTGAATATTTTGTAAGTCTACAGTGTCTAAGCCTATGTGTTATCATGGGATGGCCCAGGATCTTAGAGCAGAGATAACTGTTAGTAGGTAGGTCCCCCCAAACACTTGCAAAAATGTGAAGAAGATCATTGCTTTCTGTAAGTTAGGAAATGAGAATTTCAGATGACAATAAACCCTGGGAGCAGAGTGGCCCCAGCTGTCATCTTGCAATTATCTAACGCTCCATTGACTGTACCCATGTCCATCTTTCAAAAGGACTGGTATCACTGATATTTTGGAAGACTTAAATCTGCAGACTTCTCAGTTTACCTCCCAGAAACTACTGGGGAGAGAGAAAGAATAAACAAAATTTCAAAATCTCTGTCAGTTCTTCTAAAGGCCCATTTTAAAGCAGAACAAATTATACACAATTAGGTTTTTTAATCTATAAAATGCAGCTATTTTTACTAAGTTTGTTACAGGATTGTGGTGAAGATTAAACGATTAATCTTTAGAAGTGCCTGGCACGTGAAAATGAAAGTCTTTCAGTTGTATCTGACTCTGCGACCCCATAGACTATACAGTCCATGGAATTCTCCAGGCCAGAATAGTGGAGTGGGTAGCCTTTCCCTTTGCCAGGGGATCTTCTCAACCCAGAGTCTGAATCTAGGTCTCCTTTGTGGCAGGCAGATTCTTTACCAGCTGAGCCACAAGGGAAGCACAAAAATACTGGAATGGGTAGCCTCTCTCTTCTCCAGAGAATCTTCCTGACCCAGGAATCAAACCAGAGTCTCCTGCATTGCAGGAGGATTCTTTATTGCCAGGGGATCTTCTCAACCAGAGTCTGAATCTAGGTCTCCTTTGTGGCAGGCAGATTCTTTACCAGCTGAGCCACAAGGGAAGCACAAAAATACTGGAATGGGTAGCCTCTCTCTTCTCCAGAGAATCTTCCTGACCCAGGAATCAAACCAGAGTCTCCTGCATTGCAGGAGGATTCTTTACCACCTGAGTTATCATTTATTAGGGAAGCCAGGCACGTAGTCAATTCTCTTTACGCTTACTATTAAGGTTATTAATATTACTGTCATCCTTATGCCTGGTAGGATAAAAGAATTGAGCTGAGAGGGGAATTCTAAGAGGAAAGAAGATAAACTCCCTGGTGGTGTGGTGGCTAAGACTCCACCCTCCAAATGCAGGGTGCCTGGGTTTGATCCCTGGTCAGGAAACTAGATCCCACATGCTGCAAATAAGACCCAGTGCAGCCAAATAAATAAATGAATATTTGAAAATAGTAAAAAGAGGAAAGGACCCAGAACCTCCAGAAGGAGGGAGAGGACTGGGCCTGGGATGTTGATGACATAACTCTCACCCTTGATCAGCCCAGGTCCTCAGATAAGTCAACCATATATTTTTAAAATCTTGTTGGAAGTCTTTTGTGGGCAGTTTCAGGGCAAAGAATCATAGAATAGGAGCTGAGTTATGAAATAGAGAAGAGAGAATGGCTTCAGGAGGAAAGAGGCACATGAGAGCAAGCGGGCTTAGGAAGCGGGAACTTGAACTCAGAGCCAGAAAGAACCAGGAGTCAATAAAGTTCCCAGGAATCTGTGGGAAAGGACATCAGACCGACCACCGAATACGGGATTAAAGAAATCATACCAGTTGGAAAAATACCACCACCACCCAGTAATGACCTCAGCTGACCTAAGATCACATTAAAAATAGAATGTACAATAAAGTTGATAAGTTAAAAATATACCAGATGAACACTTCTGGGAAAGGGAGTAGCTTAAATGCACATTTGCAAGATCCCTTCCAGCCTATACCCATTAAAATAAACAAAAAATCCAAATATAGAGACGGTCCCAATCTCATACATATTAAGAAAATTGACCAGCTGTGGTCATTAATTTCCTAGTCACAGATGTCCTGGCTCTCCCCCATCTGTTTACCAGGAAATTACAACCTAGGACACCAGCTCTGCAAAAGATCCATGCCTGGATAAAGTGGCTCACAGATGGTTTAAGAAGTGGGATTTCTTAGGATACTGGGGGGCAAGCTGACATGGAGGTACTGAGTACCCATTCCACCCATCTGGAGAAGACGGTGATCAGGATTTAGCCCTTTCCTGCAGACACATGATCAACCAAGATAGCCAACAGACACAAGAATATGAGCTCACAAATTTAAAAGAAGAGAGAGAGACATCTGAGGAGTGAAAACACCATAAAATAAAAATAATGAGCTGAAGAGCCGATACTGGAGCAGAATTAAATGACCAGCAAGATAAATATACAAATTAAGAGTTAAAAATGTTCTCAGAAACAGAGACCAGAGGTGGAATTAGAAATATGACAGCATTAAAAGATGAATGAGGAAGAAGCAATGCCATCTGAGGAATAAGGTAAGTAAATAACTTTATTGCTGCCTATATAAATAATGACAAAACATTTAAAAACTCATGGGTGTCCATGACAACACATAATTAAAACAAGAGAATGCCAGCATGCTGAGAAAGAAGGCTGGACCACAGGGATGTGGAATATATTGACATGTGACTTATTTGTGGAGAAGACATGGATAATTGTAAAAGATATACAGAGAACGAAAATAAGATGACAAGGAGAGACACATCAGATAATCAGAGCCAAAAGAAAGCTGAAATGGCAGTTTAATTTCAGACAGAATAGATTTTCAATTCTTCACACCCATGCCCAAAAATATAGTCTAAGGGGAAAAATAATGATGCCATATAGTTGACATAACAATCGTGAAGATGTACACAACTGTTTAGCCATAAAATATATGAAGCCACAACTGATGGATCTAGGGGAGAAACGGATAAAACCATTTCTGAAAGAAGTTTTAGCACTTCCTTCTCAGAAACAGATCTACACAGATTTTTTAAATTAAGTACCCGTATAAGAAGACTTAGGGCTTCCCAGGTGGCTCAGTGGGTAAAGAATCTGCCTACAATGCTGGACACACAGGAGATGTGGCTTCAATCCCTGGGAGAGGAAGATCCCCTGGAGGAGGGCACGGCAGCCCACTCCAGTATTCTTGACTGGAGAACCGCATGAACAGAGGAGCCTGGGGGGCTACAGTCCACAGGGTCCCAGAGTCAGACACGACTGAAGCGATGGAGCATGAACAAATGTACAGAGGATTTCATAAGTATTGGATTGGACGTTTCAAAACTAGGACTTAGCAACATATTTTTTTCTCAACACATGTAAAGAAAGAGGCTCATTACAAGAATGATTCCTCAAAAGTAAGAAGTGTTGTGAAAGGGACAGAATGCAAACTCTCAAAAAATAGTCACGATAAAGGGAAATTAACTATAGAACCAGAAAATGAAAACTAGGATAAACAGTTGTAAGAGTGCATTAAATGGGTGAAATTCTAGGACAGATGACAAGAGTCAGTCTCTAATATAAAAATGGGACATCTATCTTTTTTTTTTGTCAAGTACTAGACCCTGACTAACTCAGGATTCATCTCCTTTAATATTTAGAACCAGTATTTAGTAAGTATTGATACCTACCTTCTGCCAAGCACTCATCCATATAAAAATCCATTTCATCTTCTCTATGAGCCAGGTATCATTATTATCCACTTTGTATAGAAGAGGAAAGTGGCCTGGAGAGATTAAGAACATTGCTCAAGTTCTCCCAACTTAGAAATATTCCATAAAAGCACTTATACTACACTATTAGAATCTGAGAGTTTTATTATCACCATTATTTCCAAAAATAATCCAAAAAACATTTCCTTAAAAAATATAACATACCTCTATATATACAAATTTAGAAATACTACTCAGCCATTAAAAAAAAGAACAAAATAATGCCATTTACAGCAGTTTGGATGCTAAGTGAAATGTCAGAAAGACAAATACATATGATATTATTTATATGTGGAATATAAACTATGACATAAATAAACTTATCTACAAAACAGAAACATAGAGAACAGACTTGTTGCCAAGGGGCAGAGTGGGAGGAGGCGGGGGATGGACAGCAAGTTTCAGATTAGCAGATGCAAACTGCTACACACAGAATGGATACGCATCAAGGTCCCACTGTACAGCACGGGGAGCCATATTCACTGCACTGTGGTAAACTATAATGAAAAAGAATATAAAAATGAATGTGTATATATGTATGACTAAACCACTTTGCCGTACAGCAGAAATTAACACAACATTGTAAATCAACTATGCTTCAATAAAATAAAGAAAACTTACTTCCTATATACATATATACAGGTTATACATATAAGGTAGATCATAAGATATATTTATACACATTTATATTTGTTTGCATATATGTATCTGTATATTAATATTTATAACTGTATTATAAAATTATGTAACATATTATATAGTATACACTACATAGAAAGAGACACAGAGAGAGAGACTGAATAATTTGTGAGGCATATACAACTTGATAAGAGCTTTGGAATCACATTGCATGAGTTGGATCCCATCTCTGCCAGTTATAAACTGGGTACCCTCAGGTGAGCTACTTGACGTGCTTGTGCCTCTGCATCCTTTTCTGGAAAATGGGGCTAACAGTGGCATCTAATTCATAGGGCTGTGGAGATGAAACAAGTTGCTGCGTGGAAGCATGGCTAACAAAGCGCAACTGCTTACTAAACCTGAATTACTTTGTTAACAGTGGTTATTTCTGGAAAATATTTGGCTGTTACTACTCTTATAATAAAGGTAAATTCTTTAATATTAAAAAACTAATCCTAATGTAATTATAACCATGTGATACTGATGCAAAAATAAGAAATGAACCAGAAAAGAGGCTTCAAAAAGCCTCTATCAATACCAGAATATTAATAGATAATAAAAATGTAGAATCGGTGGAGAAAGTATAGCCATTTGGGGGAAATGCCTGGCTACTTTGGGAGGAAAAGTAAAGCTGAAGTCAACAGAATATCTTCATTCCTTCTGCAGATGTGCAGGGGTAGGGCTGGATGCACTTCCACTGAACTAGTCTACTTTCTGCAGTTGGCTAGTGAGCTGGTTTAATTTAGTGCCACTTAATGGTGCTTTTTCTTTTCTTTTTCCTGGGTTAGGTTATTCACCTGGAGTGGGAATCAGGTGACTATTCCTTTGGACAGTGTTCTCAGCCCTGGCCTGATTGCACCTTAGACTCACCTGGGGAGTTATTAAAACTCCATATCTGGACTTCCCTGGGGGCCCAGTGGTTTAGACTCTGAGTTTCCAATGCAGGGGGTGCAGGTTTGATTGCTGGCCCAGGAACTAAGATCCCGTAAGCTATGTGGTGTGGCCAGGAAATGAAAATAAAGTTGAGTCTTTTAATAAAAATAAAACAACAACAAAAAAAGAAAACAAAAGCTCTGTATCCAAGGGTTCTAAATCCGAAGATTCAATAAACCATGAATCAAAACTATGTGGAGGGACTTCCCTGGTGGTCCAGTGGATGAGCCTCTGCCTTGCAATGCAGGGGACACAGGTTCAATCCCTGGGAGAGGAACTAAGATCCCACATGCTGGGGGGTGACTAAGCCTATGCCCCACAGCTAGAGAGCCTGCATGCTGCAGCTAAGACCCCATGCAGCCAAACAAATAGATGAGTAAATAATAAAAATAAAAAGCTTTTTTAAAAAAGTAGAAAAAAATTCCAGCAGATTCCAAAAAGCAAAACTTGAATTTGCTGGCAACTGTTTCCATAGATTTTACATTGTATTTACAAATCTTTACATAGCCTTTATCTGTGTTAGGTATTGTAAGTTATTAGAGATGATTTAAAGTATCTGGAAGGGTGTGAACAGGTTATCTGCAAACATTATACCATTTTACAGGCTTCCTTGATGGCTCAGCAAGTAAAGAATCTGCCTGCCAATGCAAGAGACAAGAGAGATGGGTTTGATCCCTGGGTTGGGAAGACCCCTAGAGGAGGAAACAGCAACCCATTCATTCTAGTATCTTGTCTGGAAAATTCCATGGATAGAGGAGCCTGGCAGGCTACAATCCAAGGGGCGGCAGAGAGTCAGACATGACTGAACACACACACACACACAGACACACACACACCCCTACCTGCCATTTTATCTATGAGACCTGAGCATCCAGATTCTGGAGTTGTAGGAAGGTACTGGATCTAATCCCCTGTGGACAACAGGGGATAGCTGTACTGACACCCAGCCCTGCCCCTGAGCATTTCAGTCGTCATCTCTGGAATGGGGCCCAGACATCAGCAGTTTTCAAAGCCTCCCACCCCAGGTGATTCCGATATGCGGTCAGAATGATTAATCACTGCTTTAGGGGATATTATTTTGCCAGAGTGATATATTAAATGCTGATTTCCTAGGAATAAATCTCTTCACACAAGTTGTTTGTTAAGAGATTCGATTTTCCCACATTCCTCCCCTTAGGGGACAATAGTTGGCAGGTACACCTTGCATTTGAATTCTCCCTCAGGAATGTTAATTGCTCCAACTGTCATAACAGAATGAAATTTTACATTCCCCTGGTACAAGCGAGGGAAGATTCTGTACAGCGTGGCTGAACTCTAGGTCTATTTAGATGGTCCCTCACACCCAGCCAAGTAAGTGGTCCTGTTTACTTGCCAGACTTGTGTGCCACGAGGAATGCAAGACTGAGTCTGTTCAGAGACACACCAGGAAATCACCAGGCCAGCCCAGAGAACCAGAGGTGATGAGGAAACCTAAAGTCAAAAAGTTCTGCCTGTATTTGCAGGCAACGGCAACCCACTCCAGTACTCTTGCCTGGAAAATCCCATGGATGGAGAAGCCTGGTAGGCTGCAGTCCATGGGGTCGCTAAGAGTTGGGGACGACTGAGCGACTTCACTTTCACCTTCAAACAATTTAAAGGAAAAAAAAAATATTCTAGCTCGGAAAGGTTCTGGGAAGCTTTAGATAACCTTGCCTCTGGGGAATACATTTCTTGGCCTCTTTCCCTTGGCAACCATTTCTGTCTTCTGGGTGTGAGAGAAGAAAGTCCTTTATCTTTTCCTAGTCAATGCCTTTTTCTAGACCTACACACCTGCGCCCAGGCTGAATTCCCTATTAACAACTGCTTTGGAGGGAGGGAAACTGCTTAAGATTAGACCATGCATGACAAGGTCGAACGGAATGTCAGTTGTCAAGTCACGCGTTTATGTGTCCAGCTGGAGTAGCCTTCCAGGTGGCAGTAGGAGTAAAGAACCCGCCTGCCAACACAGGAGCTGCAAGAGATGCAGCTTTGATCCCTGAGTCAGGAAGCTCCCCTGAAGGAGGCCATGGCAATCCATTCCAGTTTTCTTGCCTAGAGAATCCCAAGGACAAAGGAGCCTGGAGGGCTCCAGTCCATTAAATAATGAGTCGGACAGGACTGAAGTGACTTAGCATACATGCATGCACGCAGTCTCTGGGGTGCCATTCTGTTACAAGCCCACAAAAACAAAAGATATGAAGGCAGAAATGACAAAACATATCAGGTCTTTCTCAGAAGACCTGAAAGCCCTAAGAAACCTCTCCTTCAGGGGTGAGTGCGTGTCCCACATGAGAATGGACTCACTGAGGAGTTTAAGAAATTATCTGAGGGACTTGCCTGGCAGTCCAGTGGTTAAGACGCCACGCTCCCAGTGCAGGAGGCACAGGTTCGATCCCTGGTTGGGGAACTAAGATAAGATCCCACCTGTTGCACAGCACGGCAAAAAAAAGAGAGAAGGAAATTATTTGGACACACTCCTTGCTTTTAGTGTCTGTCACAGACTTCTGGTCTCCCCATGGAATGGAAGCAGCTTCCAGATAACCAATACTGTGCTGACTAAGTGTTACACACAAAAGTGGAGTCTGCACAGGAAGCATGAAAAGGAAAAAAAAAAAAAAAATGACGCATGATGGCCACAGCCAGGACTGGGATTCTCTCTCCTGCCGACAGGCCATCCCAGGGACAGTGAGGTGAGACTGAGCCCAAGGCTGCCCTAGCCAGACTTCTGGGAAAGACAGCTTGCCATCAGCTGAATGCTTCCCAGTAAACCGCCCTGCTTCACGTCACACACCTTTACTTCCTTCCCCTTTAAAGATTCTCTGGCCCCACAGTGAGGTCTTTATTATTCGGTAAAAGGAGTTTGAGTCTGGAAAGGAAAGGACCAGAGTTCTGGGACTGTGGTGAGCAGACTACTTTTTCTTTCTCTGAAATTCATTCTCATATTTTAAACTAACAGGTGGTTCTAGACGTTTCCTTCCGATCTATGAACGTTTCCAGCACACCACACCTCCCTCTGCATGACAAGGACGTTATCGTTGCTTGATCGAGAGGGGAGAGGCCACGGCTGTCTTGTCCATCCTTGCGTCCCCAGTACGGTGACACACTGTTGTTGTTGTTCCGTCGCTCAGTTGGGTCTGACTCTGTGACCCCATGCACTGCAGCACGCTAGGCCTCCCTGTCCTTCGTTACCTCCCAGAGTTTGCTCAAATTCATGTCGACTGAGTCAGTGATGCCATCTAACCATCTCATCCTCTGCTACCTGCTTCGCCTTTTGCCTGCAATCTTTCCTAGCCTCAGGGTCTTTTCCAGCGAGTCAGCTTTTGCAGTATCCGTCCTTCCAGTGAATACTGGAAGGGTTGATTTTCTTTAGAATTGACTGGTTTGTTCTCCTTGCTGTCCAAGGGACTCTCAAGAATATTCTCCAGCATCACAATTCGAAAGCATCAATTCTTCAGTGTTCAGCCTTCTTTAGGATCCAACTCTCGCATCCATACGTGACTCCTGGAAAACCATAGCTTTGACTATATGGACCTTTGCTGGCAAAGTGATGTCTCTGCTTTTGAATAGGCTGTCTAGGTTTGTCTTAGCTTTCCTTCCAAGGAACAAGCACCTTTCAGTTTCATGGTAACACACATATAGGCAGTCAAAGAATATGTCTGATGAAGGAGAGAGAGTGGAAGCAAGGCAGACAAGCCGGGGAGAGAAAACGAGTAAGGAACCTGGCCGGCCACTGGCAGCTTCTGTGCATAAAGGCTTCTAGCAGCCCTGAAATGCAAACTAAGAGGGAAGAAAGCTGCTTAGTCTCAGGAGAACTCTGGAGCAGGGAGGTCACCTGGGGCTGGAGAGAGCGGTGACAGCAGCGCAGGGCTGGACCCTGGAAGGGCCTGGCTAGCGGGGGAGGGGCCACAGAATTGTCTCCCTGCGAGAGCGGTCTGGGGGAGACTGTGCCATTAACGCACATGGCCTCCAAGGAGGCAGGAGAGGGCAAGCTGCTAGACTTGGAATTTGGGGGATCTGAGCAAAATCTGGCAGCTACGTCTCTGTATAATCTGGGCTTTGAGTTTTCCAAACACAGGAAAACTGAGAGCTATTTCTCATTAGATTGTTTCGCAGTAACTCTAATCTCGTGCTCAAATCATATGATCACAGAATCATAATAGCCTTGCCCACTGGCCCATCCCAACTGTAGGGAAAGTATCCCCACCAGTGGTAACATCAGCACAAATACTGGCTACATTTCATCCTGTTTCTTTTTCCGCCTAGGGTCAGGACTGGTGGAAGGGAAGTGAGGCACTCGCCTTGGTGCATAATTTAAGGCATGGCATCACAATAAATTCTATATTAATACAAAACTTATTTTTAAAAAGTCTATGCCCCCAAAGTTCACAATGAGCAAAATATCAACATGTAAACAAAGACAAGATCTAATCATGCACTTGTTTGACCCTGAGAATGATCAATTCACTCGCCTCACTTGCATCCCAGCTCTGACCAAACTCAATCTCATTTCAGGGTCTTTGTGCTTGCTTTTCACTAAGTCTGGAATATTCCTCTCAGAGCCTTGCAGAGTTGGCTCCTTTTGATTATTCAGTTTTTTTTTTTAATGTGGAGCATTTTAGAAGTCTTTACTGAATGTGTTACAATATTGTTTCTGTTTCATGATTTTGGTGTTTTGGCCATGAGGCATGTGAAATCTTACTTCCCAGACCAAGGATCAAACCCTCACTCTCTGCACTGGAAAGTGAAGTCTTAAGCACTGGACTACAAGCAAAGTCCCTCATTATTTAGATTTCTGCTCTGATGTCTCTTCTCTGCTGTCACTATTTAAAATCATGTACTCCTTGCCCCATCCTACCCCACCCCGACTCCTTACTCTCTATTCCATTATTGCTGTACTCTTTCCAGAGCCCTTCTGTCATTTCGGTTCCATCTTTCAGTCGTGCCCGACTCTGCGACCCCATGAATCGCAGCACGTGCCTCCCTGTTCATCACCAACTCCCGGAGTTCACTCAGACTTGCGTCCATTGAGTCAGTGGTGCCACCTAGCCATCTCATCCTCGGTCGTCCCCTTCTCCTCCTGCCCCCAATACCTCCCAGCATCAGAGTCTTCCAATGAGTCAACTCTTCACATGAGGTGGCCAAAGTACTGAAGTTTCAGCTTTAGCATCATTCCTTCCAAAGAAATCTCAGGGCTGATCTCCTTCAGAATGGACTGGTTGGATCTCCTTGTAGTCCAAGGGACTCTCAAGAGTCTTCTCCAACACCACAGTTCAAAAGCATCAATTCTTTGGTATGAGTCAACTCTTCGCATGAGGTGGCCAAAGTACTGGAGTTTCAGCTTTAGCATCATTCCTTCCAAAGAAATCCCAGGGTTGATCTCCTTCAGAATGGACTGGTTGGATCTCCTTGCAGTCCAAGGGACTCTCAAGAGTCTTCTCCAACACCACACTTCAAAAGCATCAGTTCTTCGGCACTTAGCCTTCTTCACAGTCCAACTCACATCCATACATGACCACAGGGAAAACCATAGCCTTGACTAGACGGACCTTAGTCGGCAAAGTAATGTCTCTGCTTTTGAATATACTATCTAGGTTGGTCATAACTTTTCTTCCAAGGAGTAAGTGTCTTTTAATTTCATGGCTGCAATCACCATCTACAGTGATTTTGGAGCCCCCCAAAATAAAGTCTGACACTATTTCCACTGTTTCTCCATCTGTTTCTCATGGAGTGATGGGACTGGATGCCATGATCTTCGTTTTCTGCATGTTGAGCTTTAAGCCAACTTTTTCACTCTCCTCTTTTACTTTTATCAAGAGGCTTTTTAGTTCCTCTTCCTTTCTGCCATAAGAGTGGTGTCATCTGCATGTCTGAGGTTATTGATATTTCTCCCGGCAATCTTGATTCCAGCTTGTGTTTCTTCCAGTCCAGCGTTTCTCATGATGTACTCTGCATAGAAGTTAAATAAGCAGGGTGACAATATACAGCCTTGATGTGCTCCTTTTCATATTTGGAACCAGTCTGTTGTTCCATGTCCAGTTCTAACTGTTGCTTCCTGACCTGCATATAGATTTCTCAAGAGGCAGGTGGTTAGGTGGTCTGGTATTCCCATCTCTTTCAGAATTTTCCACAGTTTCTTGTGATCCACAACGTCAAAGGCTTTGGCATAGTCAATAAAGCAGAAATAGATGTTTTTCTGGAACTCTCTTGCTTTTTCCATGACCCAGTGGTTGTTGGCAATTTGATCTCTGGTTAAGTCACTCCCACTTAAGGGATCTTGGCATTGTTGACCAGTGAGAAACCTGTGACCCAGAGAGGTGGACTCACCCAGGGTCTCACAGTTGATTAGTACAGAACTGGGACTCAAACCAAAGTTTCATGACTTCTAGTTAAGGGCTGTTAGAGGAGGCTTGCAGGCTCCAGTCCATGGTGTTGCCAAGAGTCAGACACGAATGCATGCAGGAAGCAGCAGGACTAGTACACCATGTGCCCATTTACTTTGCTTCAGTCTCTTTTCAAGCATTGGAGGGCCTGATGTTGAAGCTGAAACTCCAATACTTTGCCACCTGATGTGGAGAGCTGACTCATTTAAAAAGACCCTGATGCTGGGAAAGATTGAGGGCAGGAGGAGAAGGGGACAACAGGATGAGATGATTGGATGGCATCACCAACACAATGAATGTGGGTTTGGATAGACTCCGGGAGTTGGTGATAGACAGGGAGGCCTGGCCTGCTGCGGTTCATGGGGTCACAAAGAGTGGGACATGACTGAGCGACTGAATTGAGCTGAACTGATTTTCAAGCAGTATCACTCAGTCCTTATTTTTATTCTTGCTTCCTGTAGCACAGAAACTTCCCTTAGTAAAGTAACTGACCATGAAACGTACCAGTGATTTTCCCAGCAGTTGTTTTTCTCTGGGAATATTAGGTATCCCACTTCTGTCTTTCCTTCTTCAAAGTGCCTGATAGCCAGGTTTGGCAAAGATAATGGAACCTTTCCAAGTTTCCTGAGGTCCATTTGTGGATTGGCTGATGAATGAGAAGGAGCCTCCTTGTCTGCAGTGGAAGCTTAAAGCTCTGCTCACAGTATTGAGTCCTGACCCTTGAACTGACAGTTTCCATGGGAATCTTCTTAAGACCAGTGTATGAAACAATCCATTTCTTTTCTGTCATCACAGAAGGCCATACTACATACGCTGGCGTCTTTTCCTGAGAAATTTGAAGTGTTTTCAAATATTGACTTACCTTTATAGTAGTAGGATTTGCACTTTAATACTTGTAAAAATCTCTAAATTAGAATATTTTTGACTATATCATGTTAAAGGTTTCCAGACTTCATTCTGAATTACAAGTTCATTGTTGTATTTCACTAAATAAATTGATTTCTAAGACTGCTACTTTAACATCTGTTTCGGGTTGAGAAGAAAGTACGTGGACATCATTTACTTCTCTTCAAGATTAAAACATTGTATGTTTTTAGCAACTGAGAGAAAAGAGACTTCTGAAGTAGGAGCCGAATCAGGGAGAATTTTTAGACAAGAAAACAGTAAAATTTCAGTCTCAACATGAGGGTTCTTAAATGTGAAATAACAGGAAAGATCCTCAGAGTTCTCTGTTGTGAGTTGTTTTGAATTGTGTGTTGTGTTCTTAGGGCGATTCCAGGCTGCTGATCGTTCAGAGCTGATTAAGACCACAGAAAAGATCGATGTGTCAGTGGACATGAAACCTTCCTGGACGACCAGAGATGTCGCACTGTCGGTGCATCGGGCTTTCCGGTGACTGATTTTGTTGGACTTTTCTAAAGACAAATGTTCCACAATTTTTTAAGTATTGTTCAATACTGTTAAAAAATTGACAACTGAAAATGGTGGGTGCATATATTTTCCAAACATTCAATTAGAGTTGAATGATCTGCCTATTAGTATAGGAAAAGAAAAGCTTGTCTTTACTTTTTGTGAAGTGTTGAACTTTATTCTTACACATGAAGAGATTCGCAGAATGAGCATTTGGCTTTAGTCTTTCGTGTATGTTAACAAAGCCGTTTTCCCTTCAGGACGATTGGTGTCTTCTCCCACGGCTTCCTGGCTGGCTGTGCCGTGTGGAACATTGTTGTGATCTATGTTCTGGCAGGAGATGAGCTTTCTGACCTCTCAAACCTTCTGCAACAATACAAGACATTAGCATATCCCTTCCAGAGCCTTCTCTACTTGCTTTTGGCTCTGAGTACAGTTTCAGCCTTTGACAGGTAAGACTGGTGTGACTGTATGTGTCCCTGACAAACTATGACATTTTCAAAATAGAATTACAGGATATTAATATTATTTTGACTTTTTAAAGAGCCATTCTCTTTCTGTTCTTTTTGAGGGGAGGAGATGGGACTATTGTGAGCAAAAACGTACCCCAAGGTCTTAACCCGTTTAGCATCACCTCTAAATCCAAAATTTCATCCAAATATAATCAACTCAAAAAGTCCCAAACATACACACTGCTGTATCTATAACCAAAAGGGACCTATTGTATACATCATGGGACTCTGGACAGTGTTATGTGGCAGCCTGGATGGGAGGGGGTATGGGGGAAAATGGATACATGTGTATGTATGGCTGGATCCCTTCTCTATTCACCTGAAACTATCACAGTGTTGTTAACTGGCTATACTGCAATACAAAATAAAAAGTGAATTAAAAAAAAGACCCAGACATCTTCCAGTGCACTGAATCAGGCATAGTCAAGACTCTGGGTATTATATCAGTTTCCTAGAGCTGCTGTAACAAAAGTACCACAAACTGGGTGGCTTGAAACAACAGGAATGTGTTCTCTCACAGTTTTGGAATCTGAAAGTCTAAAACCGAGGTGTTGGCAAGGTTGGTTCCATTTTAGAGGGATCCATGGAGAGTCTTGGAGAAGGCAGTGGCACCCCACTCCAGTAGTCCTGGCAAATCCTGTGGACGGAGGAGCCTGGTGGGCTGCAGTCCATGGGGTCGCTAAGAGTCGGACATGACTGAGTGACTTCCCTTTCACTTTTCACTTTCATGCATTGGAGAAGGAAATGGCAGCCCACTCCAGTGTTCTTGCCTGGAGAATCCCAGGGATGGAGGAGCCTGGTGGACTGCCGTCTATGGGGTCACACAGAGTCAGACACGACTGAAGTGACTTAGCAGCAGTAGCAGGTAGAGAGTCTATTCCTGCCTGTTCCTTAGCTTCCAGTGGTTTCTGGCAGTCCTTGGTGTTCCTTGGCTTGTAGATGCATTACTTCAGCCTCTCCCTCAGTTATCAGATGACAGTCTTACCCATGTGTCCATGGATCTGTGTCTCTTCTTATAAAGACACCAGTCTTACTGGATTAGGGCCCCTTGTAATGGCCTCATCTTAAGTTGACCACATCAGTAAAGATTCTGTTTCCAAACAGAGTCACATTCAAAGGTTCCAGGGTTTAGAAGTTCAATATATCTTTTTAGGAACACAGTTTAACCCACTAAGAAAACAACAGCTTATCACTCAATAATATGTGTAATAAAAGGAAGTAGAATCTAATAAAGTGGCTGATCAAGTTTGTTTCTTCTTAATACTAAAGGAATGATGACTAAAATAGTCTTTTAGTTAAATGTTTTATGTGGCCTTTGTAAATAAGATTCTTTCATGTGTGTTAAGTGTAAACTGTAGCTACTTAAAGCTTCATAATAGACAGTACATGTGGTAGCATTAAAATAGAGAAGAAAGAAACTGTTATCTAGAGACTACAGTTTTTTACAGTTTTGTAAGAAGTTTATAACTACACTGTGACAAGAGGCTTTTGTATTTTCTAGGATTGACTTTGCTAAAACGTCAGTAGCAATCCGAAATTTTCTTGCTCTGGATCCAAGAGCTTTAGCATCTTTCTGTAAGTAAATAATTTGATAACTGTGTAAATTTGAATCAGAAAAAAAGTATAATTTTATTTTAAAAATGATTTTATATTGTTACTACTTATAAACATTTCATTTCCCTTGATATCTCTAATTTTCTTGAAGAGATCTCTAGTCTTTCCATTCTGTTCTTTTCCTCTATTTCTTTGCATTGATCTCTGAAGAAGGCTTTCTTATCTCTTCTTGCTATTCTCTGGATCTCTGCATTCAGATGCTTATATCTTTCCTTTTCTCCTTGGCCTTTCGCTTCTCTTCTTTTCACAGCTATTTGTAAGGCCTCCCCAGACAGCCATTTTGCTTTTTTGCATTTCTTTTCCATGGGGATGATCTTGATCCCTGTCTCCTGTACAGTGTCATGAACCTCATTCCCTAGTTCATCAAGCACTCTATCTGTCAGATCTAGGCCCTTAAATCTATTTCTCACTTCCACTGTATAGTCATAAGGGATTTGATTTAGGGCATACCTGGATGTTATTTGTTATGTATCTTCTGGTGTTGCTTCAGTGTCTAACTCATAGTATATGCTCAAAAAATACTGGCTGCTTGAAGTAAATGAATGAAGCACCGCCTATGAGTTATCACACTAAGTGCTTGACATTCATGTTCTCATTTAAGCCTCCAGGTAATACTCTGAGATGGATTTGATTACAGATGAGGAAATTGAGGCTTAGAAGGGTTAAGAGACATTTTCATCAAGTTACTTACCTAGTAAATGAGTGAAGACTAAAATCATCCAGAATCCTATTTTTTTTTTCACCACTTCTCCCCTGCCTCACCTCTTTTGGCTTTCTTATTTATTCTTTCTTCCATAGAGAGATTTAACTCTTTTATTCCCAGACTCACCTCGGCCTTCACTGAACCATTGTGATAACAATAAAGTCTCAACACTTCCCTTCATGGAAATCACCGTCAGCCACCCACAGTGGATTGCAAACCCAAGGAGAGGTCTAGCGTGATGTGTTTATGGATGGGGCTATTTTCCCCAGTCTGAGGTTGGGTCAGCTTCCTTCCTGCAAGTCCTGCTGGTAATCATGTAGGGTATAACCAAACTCCCCATCCTTCTTCCAGCGTCTTTACCGCTAACCACTTCTGTGAATTTGAGGTTATGAACTGTTGTCATCCTGACCAATCAGGTTTGATGAGAAAGTAGCACCTCTGGGAAACAGATCCTATCTCTATTTGAGTTAATTTCCTCTTTGGCTTTGTATCAAAGGTGCTATGTCTCTGACTCCTCCACAGTGTGTGTGTGTGTGTGTGTGTGTGTGTGTGTGTAAACAAGTTTAGATACTGTAAAATTCACCAGCAATTTTATCTAGATGGGTAAGCAGCAGCAGAATCCAGTTTTAAACATTTCCATCAGCCCCCCAAAGATCTCTCATACCTATTTACAGTTAATCCCCAGGAAACCACAAATCTACTTTCTGAATCTATGGGTTGGCCTTTTCTGGACATTTTGTATGGATCAAATTATTCAGTAAGTGATCTTTTGTTTCTTTCACTTAACATCATATCTTCTAGGTTCATGCAGGCTGTATCATGTATACATTTTGTCCTTTCATTTTTATTACTGAAAAGTGTTTCAGAGGTGTGGATTTGAATGGCACTCAGTGAGCAGTTCTAGCCCACGGTTCCCTCCTCCAGGTCTCTTTCCTAGGGAGGAAATCCAACATGTCTCCTTCCCCCAGCTCCGAGTTTCTTCAACTCTGGAGAATTCTCCAGTTCAACTTCCTCCAATTCTGTCTCTGTGAGAGGGCAAAGCTGAGTCATTTCACTTTGCCCTTGGGATCCACAGGCTGCTTTAGCTATGTCCTCAACCCAGTGTTTTCGGACAGGTCTCTGTGATTAGGCTGAATGCTCTCTGCAGGGAGAAAGTAAAGGCTCAGTTGCTTCTGGGTGGTCTCAGTCTTCCAAGAACAGCGAGGAGCAGAAAGCGAGCGTTTGCTGGATGTGTGTGAGGGAAGCTTATGGAAGAAGCACGGATGCAGCGGGGCTGGTGAACGCTCCCTCTGCTCGTTCTGTCCCTGTGGCCCCACTGCCCGGAGCTCTCAGTGTGCTTCAGCGCCCGCAGCAGTGAGCGAGGCTGGTGGGGACACACAGAGCAAGAGGCTGGCCCCGTCAGCTCCCCTGAGGCCACGGGCCCAGATGCCCAACAGTCAGTCCCACAGAATGTACTGGAAACAACAAAGATTCCTTCCCATAGGCTCTGGCCTTGAGTGACTTTAGGAAAGTTTTCACTTCTGGAACGTAAGAAAAATACCTACACACAAACCTCTAGGATTAAATGAGATCAAATCTGCAGGGTGTAGGCAGGCCCAGAACACAGCAGCGCCCCTGTCCCCAAGTCTTTCATCTTCTCCCCTCCCTTCATGTTCCTTCCCCATCCCTGAGCCGGCAGATAAAGCAATTGTGAAGCTGCTTTAGAGTTCTGGAAACAGTGGTGCTCACACAGTACCTAAAGGAACTACCCTCTCTGTGAGAGGATTTAACGTGTTTGGAGAAGCAGTTCCAAGGACTCTGAATTCAACTTTGAAATCTCCGATTGTTTCAAGGAAGGGTAGCCAACTGTAAGATTTGCTTTATATAATACAAGTCACAGAGAGATATTGCTTGTCTGTTTTGATTTTTGTATTTATTGTCAACATTTAATAATCTAGAAATTTCTTATTACAATCTAGATTGATATTTTCTGCTGGACAGAAAAAAAATAATCTGACCACTGGGTTTCTTGTTGAATCAGCCTGCAATGCAGGAGACGCCAGTTCTATCCCTGGGTTCGGAGGATCCCCTGGAGAAGGGATAGGCTACCCACTCCAGTATTCTTGGGGTTCCCTGGTGGCTCAGCTGGTAAAGAATCCACCTGAAATGCAGGAGACCTGAATTTGATCCCTGAGTTGGGAAGATCCCCTGAAGAAGGGGATGACTACCCACTCCAATAGTCTTGCCTGGAGAATTCTGTGGACAGAGGAGCCTGGCAGGCTACAGACCATGGATTCACAAAGAGTCAGACAGGCATGTGTGACTTTCACTTTCACCTCCAGATAGCCTCAGTCTCGGTGAATTTTCCTCTTGCTTTGAAGACTGGTGTCAGCTTTTCTTCACACAGTCATTTACATTACCTGTCTGGCCCGAGGCACTTGAACCTGTGTCCCTTGGCAGGGTGATGCTAGAATGTACAAAGGCTTAGTAAAGAGGTGAGTGCTCAGCGATGCTCAGTGGTCCACCTGGAGTGAGGAGACTGTTCATCTGCCTTCATTTCATCTTTACTTCTGATGAAGTGTCATTTTCCTTAGGAAGAACTCGAAGGGGCAAGGGTGGGCAGGGTAGCTCACATGGTCTGAACTTGTGGCTGGGATCTAGGAAACTGAGGTTTGGTGAGTTCCTTTCCATGTTTCAGAGCTGTTGCCCTGCCCTGCCCGACTTAATGTAGGACTGGGGATGTCAGGGGCTTAGCTTGCTGCCTGGCACAGACGCAGGAAGCCCTTCACACCTCGATGGTATATACTGTTTTTGTTGTCGTGACCAGCATTAACGCTGTATATCCTGCCACTCTGACAGCTCCCAGCACCTTTGCCTTCCTCTAGTCCTGACCCACTAACAGCCACCTTCCCTGCAGTCCCCCTCCTGACCTCTCCTAACTCCCTGACTCACTCTGCAGCCCGGAGAGCCCACCCAGGGCACCACTCCTTTGGCTCAGACCTTGGCTTCCCTCAGCCACTGGGGCCAGCTAGACATAAAGCCTCACTGCTTCCAGCTGCTCCAGGATAGAGTTCCAACTCTATCCTGCTTCTGGCCTAGAAGCAGGCTTGAGAGCGGTGCCCCTAGTGAGTTTGCTCATGGGATCTGGACATCAGAGGCACAACCCCGTCCCCTCGCATCCCCTCATCTCGTATACCCCACCCCCTCACCCTCAACCCCATCCTGTGATTGACTCGGAGGAGGCAGGAATTTCAGGAGAGCAGAGACAACTGTGTGTCTGACATTCGACGCTCAATCCCCAGTGCCTCGGCCACTCCCTGGAACGCAATGGGTGCTCAGTAAATACTCACTGAATGGATGAAAGAATCAACGAATTCAGATCAGGAGCAACATTTATGGTAAAAATGAGCAGTTTTTAGTTTTGGCTCCATACATCAAACTTTCATTTTCCTTTTAAATTCATTTGATTTCTGGTAAAGAATCCACCTGAAATGCAGGAGACCTGAATTTGATCCCTGAGTTGGGAAGATCCCCTGAAGAAGGGGATGACTACCCACTCCAATAGTCTTGCCTGGAGAATTCTGTGGACAGAGGAGCCTGGCAGGCTACAGACCATGGATTCACAAAGAGTCAGACAGGCATGTGTGACTTTCACTTTCACCTCCAGATAGCCTCAGTCTCGGTGAATTTTCCTCTTGCTTTGAAGACTGGTGTCAGCTTTTCTTCACACAGTCATTTACATTACCTGTCTGGCCCGAGGCACTTGAACCTGTGTCCCTTGGCAGGGTGATGCTAGAATGTACAAAGGCTTAGTAAAGAGGTGAGTGCTCAGCGATGCTCAGTGGTCCACCTGGAGTGAGGAGACTGTTCATCTGCCTTCATTTCATCTTTACTTCTGATGAAGTGTCATTTTCCTTAGGAAGAACTCGAAGGGGCAAGGGTGGGCAGGGTAGCTCACATGGTCTGAACTTGTGGCTGGGATCTAGGAAACTGAGGTTTGGTGAGTTCCTTTCCATGTTTCAGAGCTGTTGCCCTGCCCTGCCCGACTTAATGTAGGACTGGGGATGTCAGGGGCTTAGCTTGCTGCCTGGCACAGACGCAGGAAGCCCTTCACACCTCGATGGTATATACTGTTTTTGTTGTCGTGACCAGCATTAACGCTGTATATCCTGCCACTCTGACAGCTCCCAGCACCTTGCCTTCCTCTAGTCCTGACCCACTAACAGCCACCTTCCCTGCAGTCCCCCTCCTGACCTCTCCTAACTCCCTGACTCACTCTGCAGCCCGGAGAGCCCACCCAGGGCACCACTCCTTTGGCTCAGACCTTGGCTTCCCTCAGCCACTGGGGCCAGCTAGACATAAAGCCTCACTGCTTCCAGCTGCTCCAGGATAGAGTTCCAACTCTATCCTGCTTCTGGCCTAGAAGCAGGCTTGAGAGCGGTGCCCCTAGTGAGTTTGCTCATGGGATCTGGACATCAGAGGCACAACCCCGTCCCCTCGCATCCCCTCATCTCGTATACCCCACCCCCTCACCCTCAACCCCATCCTGTGATTGACTCGGAGGAGGCAGGAATTTCAGGAGAGCAGAGACAACTGTGTGTCTGACATTCGACGCTCAATCCCCAGTGCCTCGGCCACTCCCTGGAACGCAATGGGTGCTCAGTAAATACTCACTGAATGGATGAAAGAATCAACGAATTCAGATCAGGAGCAACATTTATGGTAAAAATGAGCAGTTTTTAGTTTTGGCTCCATACATCAAACTTTCATTTTCCTTTTAAATTCATTTGATTGAAGTATAGCTGACTTACAATGTTGTGTTAGTCTCTGCGGTACAGTGACGTGACTCAGTTATGTGGGTAGACTTTCTTCTTCATATTCTTTTCCAGCATGACTTATCACAGGATTATTGAAGATGGTTTTCTGTACTATGCAGCAGGACTTTGTTGTTTATCCATTCTGTATAGGACAGTTTGCATCTACTAATCCCAAACTCCCAGTGCACCCCTCCCCTCCTCCCTCCGCCTTGGCAACCACGAGTCTGATCTCTGTGAGTCTGTATCTGTTCTGTAAATTCACTTGTGTCATATTATACATTCTACATTTAAGTGATATCATATGATATTTGTTTTCTCTTTCTGACTCACCTCTAGGTCCACCCATGTTGCTGCAAAAGGCATTATTTCATTCTTATTTATAGCCAAGTAGTGTTTTTGTTTGGAGAAGGCAATGGCACCCCACTCCAGTGTTCTTGCCTGGAGAATCCCAGGGACAGACAGAGGAGCCTGGTGGGCTGCAGTCCATGGGGTCAAGAAGAGTCGAACAGGACTGAGCAAATTCACTCTCACTTTTCACTTTCATGCATTGGAGAAGGAAATGGCAACCCATTCCAGTGTTCTTGCCTGGAGAATCCCAGGGACAGGGGAGCCTGGTGGGCTGCCGTCTCTGGGGTTGCACAGAGTCGGACACGACTGAAGCGACTTAGCAGAAGCAGCAGCAGCAATGTTTTTGTTATTGTTTAGTTTTTCAAGTTGAGCCCAAAATTTGCAACCCCATGGACCGTAGCCTGCCAGACTCCTATGGCCATGAGATTTCCCAGGCAAGAATACTGGAGTGGGTTGCCATTTCCTTCTCCAAGGGATCTTCCTGACCCAGGGATTGAACCCATGTCTCCTGCATTGGCAGGTGGATTCTTTGCCACTGAGCCACCAGGGAAGTCTGAGGAGTATGCCATTGTACACACACATATACGCACATACCATATCTTCTTTATCTGCTCTTCTGTCAATGGACATTTAGGTTACTTCCACATCTTGGCTGTTGTAAATAGTGCTGCCATAAACCTAGGGGTGCATGTATCTATTTTAATTAAAGAAAAGCTCTCAGTTTGGTAACTTTCTTAGATGTGTTGGTTTTGTGATCCTATTTCCCTTTCATGTGGAACAATACAATCATCAAAGGAAAGAGGGTCTGTGTGCTGGCCTTCTGGGGATGAAGCTGGGAAGACCTCCTCAGAAGTCAATTTGCTGAGGGGTGGAGGGGTGAGGGGTGGTGATGTCTGATGGAGCCAGGATGGGGGAAGGGAGTGCACACAGCATAAGAAGGGCAGGGAGCTTGGGACAGCCAGCTATTGAGAGCCCAGCAAGGCTGCAGCAGGGGCGGGTGCTGCTGGGGCCTCCTCTCGTCAGCACCACCGGTGCAGGAGCAGCTCCACCAGAGCTCACCCTGACTCCCAGCTGCCCTCAGGCCAGGCCCTCTCCCTATTTGTGGGACTTGGCTTGTGCCAAGGCTATCAAAATGTGGACGCCTCATAAACACAGATGGTTATTAGCCCTGATGGTGTTAAACCAGCAGCGTTGCCAACCACAGTCCCTGAACTTCCTCCCTGGCCACCCAGACCGGTTTCTCTTCCTGCCTGTTTTCTCTGACAGGTGGGCAGCTAAAGTGACTCGGGTTGACCAAGTCCCAGACTGGCGAAGTCGCTTCCCCGCCCTCTGAGTGGTCATAGCCTGGTGAGCCCTTCATCTTTTTCCTCTCCAGCCCATTTGTCCCATGAGCCCCTTTGGGCAGTGGGAGCCAAGATGAAAGAGCCAGACCCTGAGCACTGGACAGCAGACTTGCTTCTCCTCTTTCTTCTGGCCATGGGGCTCTCTTTGGAGGCACACATTAATTTTAGACAACCAGGGTCAACTTCCTGAGGCTGACTTTTCACTATGACTTTTCTGGAAATGTGTACTTCCCCATTGCTAGTACTGATGCTAGCTGTTCAGTCATGTCAGGCTCTGATCCCACAGGCCACAGCCCATCAGGCTCCTCTGTCCATGGGATTCTCCAGGCCGGAATCCTGCAGTGGGTACCCACTGCCTTCTCCAGGGGATCTTCCCTGCTCAGACCTGGGGTTGAACCCAGGTCTTCTGCACTGTAGACAGATTCTTTACTGCCTGGGCCACCAGGGAAGCCAGTGAACCTGGCGCGCTCTGAAATCTGGGCTGGAGGTGGCGTGTGAGAAGCTTGAAGCCTCGGGGTGCCGCTCCTTCTGTATCCCCACCTCACCATGGGACACAGCTCCCCAGCAGCATGATGACACCGTAACTGAGGCGCACCGGGGAAGGCCCTTTGCTGTCACAGGTACAATTGCACCACCCCAGAACTCTTTCCTCTCCTTTGTTACTCCAGATCTGAAGCAACCTGTGTTTCGCCATACCCGCATTCTTCCTGAGGTGATCATCACAGCTACAAGGTATTGAGCATCCTTAGATTTGACCAGGCATTCGATCAAATGTGTAACCTTCATTATCTCATGTGATGCAAGGCACATAATATTATTTATCTTTCAAGAGAAAAAAAACAGGCTTCGTTTTTTTATCTTTCGGCCAGGCCACACTGTGTGTGGGATCTCAGCTCCCTTACCAGGGATGGAACCTGTACCCGCGGCATTGGCAGTGAGGAGTCTCAACCATGGGGCTGCAAGAGAAGTCCCAATAGGCTTAGAAAAGTTAGATAACTGGCCCAAAGTTACCAGTCAGTACACGGCAGAGCTGGAAATTTCAACCAGGAAATGAGACTCCAAAGCCCTACATGCTTATTACCATTTCTGTGTCCCTTCAGAATACTGAGAGGGTTGAAGAGGGAGGGGAGATCTCACTGAGTTCTTTGCACGGATAGGAAACCAACATCTGTGTGGAACCAGGCAGACATCTGGTCTCCCCAGGTCCCACTGGGTGGGAAACGTGTCTGTCCCAATCAGAATCTGGCATCTGACACTTACAATACCAGGGCATTTGCCTGTGCCCTCAGAGTTACCCCGGGCTTTGGAGAAAACCCACTGGGTTACAGACTCAGGAACGAGCCCTCACCATCCGCCAGCCTCCGGCCCCCTGGTCGGCTTCTGTTTGGCATTTCCTGGGAGCCGCCAGGTTACCTGAGATGAACACCATCTGGCAGAGCTCTGCCTTGCCACGTATGGGCCTGTAGGAAGACTGAGATAACTGTGCCAAACCGCTTTATGTGATACTGGGATGGGGAATTCCCTGGCAGTCCAATGATTTGGACTCTGAGTTGCCACTGCAGGAGAGCTGGGTTCATCTCCTGGTTGGGGAACTAAGATCCCACACGCTTCATTGTGTGGCAAACAAAAAATAAAACAAACTGGGATGGATGCGTCCACTCAGACTACACATACAAGTTTGCAAAAGCTTTTTTCCTTGTGCCAGAGTGGGAGTGGAAAATAACTTTAATTTTTGTTATTGAAGTATAGTTGATTTACAGTGTTGTCTTAGTTTCCGGTGTACAGCAAAGTGATTCAGTCATACATACATATATATCATTTTTAAAGATTCTTTTCCCTTAAGGGTTATTGTAAAATGTGGAGTATAGTTCCCTGTGCTATAGAGTAAACCGCTGTTGTTTATTTTGCATATAGTAGTGTGTATCTGTTAATCCCATACTCCTAATTTATCCCTCCTCTCCTTCACTTTTCACTTTCAGTAACCATAAGTTTGTTCTCTACATCTGTGAGTCTGTTTCTGTTTTGTGTATACGATTATTTGTGTTATAAAATACAGTGTATTTTAAGACTCAATTATTTTTCATCTTCTTTCATACTCTGAGGCCTAAACTCTTGTTTTCATCCCATCAAAACCTTAGCCTCCACTTTTTACATTCTCCAGCTTTTTTTAAAAAATAGAAAAATTGCTGGGACTTCCTTGGCGTCCAGTGGTTAGGGCTCTGTGCTTCCACGACAGGGGGCGCAAGTTTGACCCCTGGTCAGGGAACTAAGAGGCTGCATGTCACTTGGTCATGGCACTTGGTGCAGCCAAAACAACCAAAAGCTGCCAACATGCAAACTACCCTTCGTGTGTATCCTACAGGTGTGCATGTGCACAAACACACACAAAAGCACGTTTACATTTTTCTGGTTACAAAATAAGGTATGCTCATGTGCTTTGGGCTGCCTTATGAAGGCGGAACTGACAGGCCTAGCTGATGGCCTGGAGATGGAGGATAAGGGGAACGGCAGATCAGAAGTGATGCGGAGACTTCTGACCTGAGCAGGCAGACAGAGAGCAAACTGTTGGAAGGAAGTTTCCAACAGGCAGCTCATGATTCCACTGCCTGCAAAAGGGGATAGAGTATCCAACAAAAAGCAAAGAGGAAACTCTTAGATGGAAGAGAGAGGTCAGGACGCCCAGGCGGCCTGGGGGGCCCTGGATCCTCAGGCCTGCATCTCTGCCGCTGTGGACCATCAGTGGTCAGGAGCAGCTTGCGTGGTAACAGCAGACTCTGGGGCCCCACGGGAGGCAGGGGCCCAGGAAGGAGCTGCGCACCCCCGCACCCTGTACCTTGAGCAACGGTTGAGAAAATATAGGGGAAAACTTGCCCCTGCTGTGGCTGTTTCACTAAATAGAGAAGAAACCACAAAGAGCAGAGTTCCCCAGTTAGCGCTGCTCTTGGTCCAGTTTTTTGCACATCAAGTAACAAGCGGTAAAGCTTTCCACATACTAAGGAAATAGCCCCAATACAGGAATAATGTTAACGACAAAAATGCCAAACAGATGAAGTGGTGGGCAGCTATTCAGGAGGGCAGTGGGAACCTCCTAGAAGAACGTTGCAAATCAGACCACAGAGTGCCCTCTTCTGATCACGGGCAGTTTTTGGAAATCAGTGTAGCCAATGGCAGAGCTTGACACTCAGATGTGAGAAATGTCACCTTTCTCTGTTTCTATAAATAAACCAGGGTGCTCAGGGACCCACCGCTTGGTGAATGAAGTGTTCCATCTCAGTCCCAGCTGGGGTGCTGTCTTCCATCTCAGCATCTCCCTACGTCACACTCACACGTACCCCCGGAGGAGGCTGCAGATACCCGGGCATTGCAGGATGCAAGAATGCCAGGGCAGGGACGAGGCAGTCCAGGAAACAGACGTTAATGAAATCTCACTGGGATGGGAGCCATGGGCTGTGGAAACCGCTAAGCATCTAGAGCAAGCGGGTGTGAACCAGATAGATTTCTGCAAGGAGAGGAGCAACAGCGGTCCACGGCCTGTTCAAGCTGCAGAATGGCTCTCCCCTAGAGAGACAGCTGGGGCAAGCCCCCTAAGCGGCAGGGACTCAGCACGGGTCACATGCACAGGGAGTAGGAGGAAGCCGAGGAAGGAGCCCCAGGGGTCCTAGGAACTCGCCAGCGACCCGGAGCTCTGGCTGCAAGCCTCTTATAATTGCTCCCTTGAACCTGATTGCTCTGCTCCTACCTCAGGCCCCAGCTTCGTATCTCCTTTCAGTACACCACCCTGACCCTTTAGGCCTCTACCGGCCTTCATGCAGGTTTCAAGCATCAGTACGCTCTTTCCTCACACTGAACCCACAGGGCCTTCCTGCTGACTCCCCTTCTCTCCTGGCTCCAGATCTTGGCCTGAGATAAAGGCACACTACTCTCTCTAAAGTCAGGGTTTAACAGTTATCCTTGTTGGCCTCTTCCTATTTTCCCTAGGCTCCAGCTCACGGTAGCCATGACAACTCTGAATTTCGGGATTGTTCTGTGGCCTGCCCTTTTTCTAGGCTTTGGATGGTTGCTTTTCCAACACCAGCAAATTCTTCCTACTCAACTGAAGAGCAGGGCAGTGGCTGTGTCAGTGCTGGGCTCCCCCGAGTCCAGGGATCCTGTGCCCACTATTAGGGGGTAACTGTCACGGTGGGCTGGAAGAAGCACAAGCTGGAGTCAAGATGGCAGGGAGAAATATCAATAACCTCAGACATGCAGATGCTACCACCCTTATGGCAGAAAGTGAAGAGGAGCTAAAAAGCCTCTTGATGAAAGTGAAAGGGGAGAGTGAAAAAGTTGGCTTAAAGCTCAACATTCAGAAAACGAAGATCATGGCATCTGGTCCCATCACTTCATGGGAAATAGATGGGGAAACAGTGGAAACAGTGTCAGACTTTATTTTGGGGGGCTCCAAAATCACTGCAGATGGTGACTGCAGCCATGAAATTAAAAGACGCTTACTCCTTGGAAGGAAAGTTATGACCAACCTAGATAGTATATTGAAAAGCAGAGACATTACTTTGCCAACTAAGGTCTGTCTAGTCAAGGCTATGGTTTTCCCAGTGGTTGTGTATGGATGTGAGAGTTGGACTGTGAAGAAAGCTGAGCACTGAAGAATTGATGCTTTTGATTGGGGTGTTGGAGAAGACTCTTAAGTCCCTTGGACTGCAAAGAAATCCAACCAGTCCATCCTAATGGAGATCAGTCCTGGGTGTTCATTGGAAGGACTGATGTTGAAGCTGAAACTCCAATATTTTGACCACCTCATGCGAAGAAGTGTTGACTCATTGGGAAAGACCCTGATGCTGGGAAGGATTAGGGGCAGGAAGAGAAGGGGACAATAGAGGATAAGATTGCTGGATGGCATCACCGACTCAATGGACATGAGTCTGAGTGAACTCCAGGAGTTGGTGATGGACAGGAAGGCCTGGCGAGCTGCGATTCATGGGGTCGCAAAGAGTCAGACCTGAGAAATTGAACTGAACTGAACTGTCATGCCCCTAAGGCTAACAGCGCCCTCTAGTGGTGATGATACCACTGCAGCTGAGGGCACAAAGAGTATATAGCAACCTTTCGGGGTTTTTTGGTATTTGTATTTTATATATTTTACATATGCTAGTAATTTAATATTTACATCAATCCATTGAGAGCAATGTGATCATTATCACTATTTTATAGATAAGGAAATAGGTACACAGAGAGATTAAGTAAGTTGCTCAAGGTCACAAAGCTAGTTAGGAACAGAGCTGGGATCTGAGTCCAGGAAGTCTGGTTCCAAGGTTGGTGATTTAACCTCTATGCCTGGAATTCCCTGATGGTGTTCCAATGCAGAAGCACAGGTTTCATCCCTGATCGGGAACTAAGAGTTCAAAAAACAAACAAAAAACCTCTGTACCATACAGCCTCCTGTAATAAAAGACAGCACGCACCCACTCCACTAAACCCCTCAAACACAGACATTTTCTTCCCCCTCCTGCAGAAATTCCTCTTTTAGGCTCTCTCTAAAGAGAGAAGCAAGAATAATAGTTCAGCTGCAGTCCAGACACAGGCTAGCACCCAGAAACTCCAAGGGACCACCACAGAGCTCGGAAGTCTGAAGAGCTGTCCAATCTCCAGCTGAGGGTCCTTGTATTTACAGGAGGGGCAGTTTTAGGCTCTGCATGTTCCTCTCCCAAGACCTGTCCCGCAGGCTCGGCCCTAAGCGGGATGAACATGCAGTCTTATGAGCTGTTCCCACTGAGCCACATGTGCGGAAGCACATGATCCCTGTCATTTGAGGATGGAGCCCATGACTGTCCTCACTTTTTCACTTTTTCTCCCTGTGTTGCCTGGAACACTGCAAAGCTTCATTCTGCCTAATATTCCCATGACAGGAGTTCTGGGAAAACCCAGCCAACATCTATGAATCAGAAACCCAAAGAGATAAGAAGGATCTTATTCAAAGAAGCAGAATCCACAAACTAAAAGAATTTTTTAAAGGAAGCCCAGTCTTTAACTTGTATCTCTGTTGTATTATGAGGGATTTAATTTATAATTCCCATCAAGATTGTGTGGGGCCGAGTCTTTAAGACCGCCAAGGCATAGAACACGAACTCTTGCTTACCGAAGGGGATAGTGGAGTAGGGCGGGAGAGACATTAGGAGTTTGGGATCGACTCTTTGCGACCCCGTGGACTGTAGCCCCCAGGCTCCTCCATCCATGGGATCCTCCAGGCAAGAATACTGGAGTGGTTTGCCATTTCCTTCTCCAGAGGATCTTCCTGACCCAGGGATCGAACCCAGGTCTCCCACATTGCAGGCAGACGCTTTAACCTCTGAGCCACCAGGGAAGCCCCTAACATATACATGCTACTATATAAAAATATTTAAACAACAAAGACCTACTGTCTAACACAGGGAACTATATTCGGTATCTTCATCATTGTTCAGTTGCATAGTTGTGTCCAGTACTTTGTGACCCCATGGACTGGAACATGCCAGGCTCCCCTGTCCTTCACCATCTCCCTGAGTTTGCTCAAACCCTTGTCCATCGAGTCGATGATGCCATCTAACCATCTCATCCTCTGTTGCCCCCTCCTCCTCCTGCCTTTAGTCTTTCCCAGTGTCAGGTTCTTTTTCCACTGAGTTAGCTTTTCACAGCAGGTGGCCAAAGTATTGAAGCATCAGCTTCAGCATCAGTCCTTCCAAAGAATATTCAGGACTGATTCCTTTGATTATCTTCTAATAACCTATAATGGAAAAGAATCTGATTTTTCCATTACATATATATATATATATATATATATATACATATATAGAAAGAGAGAGAG
>SJYC01149317.1:0-18177 GCA_006408675.1 Madoqua kirkii | reverse complement strand
TATATATATATATATATATATATATATATATATCCAGCAATGAGAAATTCCTTCCCTACATCTATGTGCCTCAGTGGAAGGCACAGCGGAAACACTCACCCACACAGCATCTGAAAAAGGCCCTGCTCAGAATAACCTTTTGCAGCCCTTCCACCTTCTGGAGTAGAGGCCAGGAACCTTCAGAACCTTCAGGCCATTCTAACTCCAAAATGATTTCTGCCAACTTTTAGAATATTTGAAAGATGTTATTTCATCCTTTCTTTTTTGCTTATTTTTTGTGGGATCTTCTTAGATCAGGGATCAAACTCACGTCTCCTGCACTGGCAGGCGGATTCTTTACCGCTGAGCCACTGGGACCCGGGAAGCCCTGAAAGACGTCATTTCTAATCAGGCCCCTCAGTCCTCAAGCATGAGAGAGGCAAACTCTAGCTGCCTCACCCATCTCCTACCCTCTTCTCATCTGTCTTCTTCCTACTCTGGTCCTGGTCCCCACCTCCTTCCAGGTTAGCCCTCAGTCTTCCTGAGGCTTTTCAGGAAGCCTGGAGGACCTCATGCTCAACAAGAATGGTGCCATCCCAGCCTGAGTTTGGCTAGGCTCCCTAGTTCAGGGAGGGGATGACACAAGATCGGGAGGAAGGAACGTCTGGCTCAAGCCCTCCTCCTCATTGCCACCAACTGTCCCCACACTGACAGTTTCCACTTGGCAGCTGCCAGTGACCATGAGGAAAAGAAGCCCCTGTTTCACCACTGCACCCCATTTCCAGGTCAGAGCTGAGTCCCGCTGAGCCTGAGAACAAAGCCCAGCGTATCTCTTATCTCTGTTTTCATCTCTCTTTGTCCATTGCTGTTGGGCAGTCTGACCTATAAGACCTATAAGCTTTGTAATCTGACCTGTAAGCTTTGGGGAATGTATGATTATTTCCTTTCTGGCCAAAAGTGAAAGTTGCTCAATTGTGTCCAACTCTTTGCAACCCCATGGACTATATACCTATCAGACTCTTCTTTGCACCCCATTTCCAGGTCAGAGCTGAGTCCCGCTGAGCCTGAGAACAAAGCCCAGCGTATCTCTTATCTCTGTTTTCATCTCTCTTTGTCCATTGCTGTTGGGCAGTCTGACCTATAAGACCTATAAGCTTTGTAATCTGACCTGTAAGCTTTGGGGAATGTATGATTATTTCCTTTCTGGCCAAAAGTGAAAGTTGCTCAATTGTGTCCAACTCTTTGCAACCCCATGGACTATATAGCCTATCAGACTCTTCTGTCCATGGAATTCTCCAGGCCAAAATACTGGAGTGGGTAGCTGTTCCCTTCTCCAGAGGATCTTCCCAACCCAGGGATCAAACTCAGATCTCCCACATTGCAGGTGGATTCTTTATCATCTGAACCACTAGCGAAGCCCAGCTGGTCAAAGTAGAGGTATTATTCATGTTATTAATATTCCACGGGCAAGGAATTCCAAAGAGACAAGACCAATGGAATACATTTTTATCTCTCTTCATTAAAAATCCACAGTAAAAAGAATGTTCTCCCAAAGGCATAAACCAACAAAGAGAATTATAGAAGAAATAACGGTAGACTCAAGAACTAATGTTTTTTAAAATGTTATAACTTTGTTTAAAGTAATGAATTCACCAATCTATTTTAAAATGTTTTGGAAGAATCTTTGATTTACAATGTTGTGTTAGTTTCAGATGCACAGCACAATGATTCAATTTACAGTCTTTTTCAGATTACACGTCACACTTTGGCAGCTGTTTTTTTTTTCCAATTTTTTAAAAAGTTGAAGTATAGTTCATGTATAGTGTTGTGTTAATTTCAGGTGTACAGCAAATGGAGTCAGTTATGCATACATATATTTTTTTTTCAGATTCTTCTCCCTTATAGGTGTCAAAATATTGAGTATAGTTCCCTGTGCTATACAGTACTGTATATACATATATATTTTAATGGAAAGCAGATAGAAAAGAAAGGAGATAGAGGAAAGATGAGGAGGCTGCAGGGGGAAGCCAGGAAGAAGCAAAATGACTCCCACCCAAGAGAGGCTTAGGGCCAGAGACTCGAGGACCTCTCGCAGCAATGCAAAAACCAGAGGAGAGCTGAACAATGGCAGACGAAACTGTCCCAAGTATCACTTTTTTAAAGGGAAAAAAGTTTGTCTCCCTCATCTTAAGAGAGAGAGAAAAGCACTGTTAAAGCAACGTCTGTCATTGACAGAGAGGTAGCCCCAGTTTTCTTCCCTTGTATAGTCAGCCTGGTCTTAAATAGCGTCTGCCTTCCCTGGGTTTGTATCCTCACCTGTCTCCCACTCCCGAAGAAACTGCAGTCTACTCTTCTCTCCCATCACTTCCTAAGTGCCTCTTGCTGATCCCCTGGGCAATCTGGGTTCATGTAAGACAGGCTCTCTTCAGCCTTCCTTTCTTTCTTGAGACCCTCTCCTGCCCTTGATTTCCGAATCTCCACTCAACCTTCACGACCTTCGTAACAAGGTTTTTCATTTTCCTCTCTCTGAAGGCTCGATTTCTTAGAAATTCTGTGTTGTTCTAGACTCACTGTACCAACAATATTTTCACCTACGAGAACTCTACAAGGGCTTCTCCCTGATGAACTGAGCTCAGCTGACTCCATCATCTTTCTGACCATCTTCCATCTCCAAGAAAGGCATCACCACAAATCCTACAAAGATTCTTATTATTCTTTTCCCTCTCATTCACTGTTCTGGTTTTCCGTTGGTGCATAACAAATGACTCTCAATATACAGGGGCTAAAAGCAGCAACTTATTTGACTCACGATTTGGGGGATCCGGAATGCGTGAAGGGCTTGGCTAGACGGCTCATCTCTGAGCTATGTGTGGGGGACCAACTTTGAAGATGCCTGGCTCACTCACGGTGTGGGACACCTCGGTACTCCTCCATCTCTTTCTCTTCACATGCCATCTCATCTTCCAGGACCTCTCCAAGGCCTTGGGCTTCTCAAGGCTTGTTCTTCGGGTAGTCACACTTCTTTCCTGGGGGTTCTAAGAGACAGGAAGTGGAAGAGAACAGGCTGCTTGAACGCTACACCTGGAAATGACACAGTGTTACTTCTTCCATGTTCTATTGGTGAGAGAGAGTAATCTCAGGACTCACCCAGAGTTAAGGATGTGGCTGCTGCTGCTGCTAAGTGGCTTCAGTTGTATCTGACTCTGTGCGACCCCATAGACAGCAGCCCACCAGGCTCCCCCGTGCCTGGGATTCTTCAGGCAAGAACACTGGAGTGGGTTGCCATTACCTTCTCCAGTGCATGAAAGTGAAGTTGTTCAATCGTGTCCGACTCCCAGCGACCCCATGGACTGCAGCCCACCAGGCTCCTCCGTCCATGAGATTTTCCAGGAAAGAGTGCTAGAATAGAGTGCCATTGCCTTCACAGGCTCTATTTCTTGATCCGGATGGGAAATATTGAATCCACCTTTGGAAATACACCCTGCCATGTACACCCACACAATCAATCCCCAAGTCTTATCCATTCTACCTTCCAAATACTTCTCAAATGTATTTACTCTCTTTCCATTGCATCACCTTCTGCAGGCCTCCATTTTTTCTCTCCTGAAAGCTTGTCTTAGCTTCTTCACTGGCTTCAAGGATACTTCTCGAGTGCCTTCATTCTTGGTGTGACTAATAGAGTGATCCTTTTATATGGCAAACTTAATGACACGTCTCCCTGTACTTAAAACCTTTACAAAGCTCCCACTGCATTAAAAAAAAAAAAAATCTAACATAGGTTATACGTTCTTTTGTGCCTCTAACCCTAATTATATTTCCACCTCAACTCAGAGGATATAATGCATTAGTCTATAGCTTTATATATTTGAAGCATCTTAAACTAGATTTTTAACCTTACATAAAATTACTTTCATACTTATGCTAATGTTTCATTTGTGCCTTTGGGATAATTTAATATTTATTATGAATCTCTGGTGCATATAAAATAGCTATTACTCCAAAGATACTTACAGGTGAAGGTAGTATTTCCAAAAGTATATGACTGTGATATCTTTCTATCCTCAAGCTTTCAATCTTTTTTGGATGTAACACATGATTGTGTTATTCATAGAGATTTTTCGAAGTTAAGTAATTGATTCACGGCTGTACTGGGTCTTTGTTGCTGTGCATGGGTGTCTCTTCAGTTGTGGAAAGTGGGAGCTACTTTTTGTTTTAGAAGATGGGCTTCTCACTGTGGTGGCCTCTCTTGTTTCAGAGCATGGGCTCTGGGCACGTGGGCTCAGTAGTTGTGGCACATGGGTTTAGTTGCTCCAAAGCATGTAGACCCTTCCAGAACAAGGGATGGAACCTGTGGCCCCTGGCAGGTGGATTCTTAACCACTGGACCACTGAGGAAGTCTCTATAGACATTTAGAAATTTCACCACCCCCAACACTCTTTGACTATATTCATGGCTTCTGATGTTATAATAGGAGCTATTTTTGAATGATTTGTTTTATACAAATAAAATGTATTTATCAGACATTAAATAGAAATAAATAACAGACCTTTAAAATTAATATGAAAGTCTTTATCTTTTAATACGACAACTTCACTCATTTACATTTATTTTCCTGGCTGAAAAACTTGGTTTCTCATCTCAAGCTTTATGTTTTGCATTTTTCCCTTGTGCTCCTTTGTTTTCTATTAATTATCTTTGGGCATTTAGCTTAAAGTTTTATGATACACCTTTGATAGTGTCCTGGAAAATAAATCAATGTTTCTAGTTGTACTAGTATTATATTTATTTCTTTGCATGATGAAAAAATTTTTTTAATTTTAACTAGGCTACACTTTTTTGCCTCACTGTCCAGTTTTGCTTACTGAGAACCTATCACATATAGGACACAATAATACAGTAGTAAAGAAATAAAACTCTCTTCTCTATAGATCTTATAGTTTTGCAAAGAAGATTATAATTAAAAAAATAAAATAAGCATGTACATGTTCTATACTCAGGTTATTGTCATACGTGTTTAGCCATATAATCAATTTCAACAGTAATATCTGGCTTATGCAGTCACTTTGGAACCACATGTATCCTTTTTGTATATATAAGCGATTTTCAGTGCTCCTATGATGTTCCCACTATTGGGTCCTTCTTTATTTCTCTCCTTGGCTATAATACATCTTTGAAGAGCTAGGTAAAGTCTCCAAGAGCCAGCAAAGGGATGTGCCCTTAGCACGGCAAAGGGACCTCAGAACCTCATAAAATTTATTCAGTCATGATTTTTCAGCAGCAGGGCACCCTGATACATGCAGCAAGCCTGTGGATTTAAAAAGATGAAACTTCCTTGCAAAGTTCTAGAAAGCACTGCTCAGTTTCCAAAGAGGCCTGTTTCTAAAAGCTTAGGAGCTTGAATTGCTTTTAGGAGCAATTCTTCTTTTTCCACTGCTTATAGGAACAGCAGTTCAGGGTTCACTGCACCCATAAAGAGATCTTGGAGCTGGCCATGCAAAAGTTGAGGTAGGCTTTGTAGTAGAGGCATGGAGAAGGTTGGCTCAGGAAACTAGAGAGGAACTGAAATGATTGTTCTGATCTCACAGAGACTAGATGGAGATAGCATCTGTTTCCTCTTGTGGACCAGACGTCTGGGGACTGACGCAGGACTGTGGACTAGGGAATGAACTTGATACTTGCATAATGACTGCCTTGCGAACAGCTATTCATTCTGGGCAAATGTAAGCAGGAAGCTAACTCCCAAACTGTGGAACCCAGAGAATGGGGAAAGGAAAAATCAATCTGAGAGTTAAAAAGTGTGCCAAGAGGCTCATGTCCGGAAGCCAGCCCATGTTCTATGCCAGCGCTGGACACCCTTGCCGGGATGTATGCACATTGGTGGCTTGTCTGACTCCCGAAATATTTGGCTTGCTTGCCCACGTGACTCAGACTCTGGAAAGTGATGGAAGAAAGAAAAGACTAGTGTGAGACAGGGAAAATCAACCAATATTCAGGTCTCCTCTCTTGACTCTTGAAAGGTCTGGAGAAGTTATCACTTACCACCAAACTCTTAAGTTCTCAAATAGTAATTCGTCCTGGAAAAAAAAAAACGAGGTATTTGGAACAGAGGCTTATACTCCATACTCTTGGGGAAGTGGGTGGAACCACCCAGAAAAGAAGTAAATTTTCTGAAAGGAGATGTGTGAACTAATGATTTTATGATATAACAAAGGATTTTTCCTGCCACTATTTCACACCTCTCTCCTTCTCTTTCATTTTTCCCCATGAAACATAAACTGTGTATTCACAAGGGATTTTCATTCAAAAGTACCTCCTTTGGATCTGTATCTTTCCATCTACATCTATATGTAGTCTCATATATAGTTATATGATGTGAGAGTTGGACCGTTAAGAAGGTGGAACACTGAAGAATTGATGCTTTTGCATCGTGATGCTTGAGAAGACTCCTGAGAGTCCCTTGGACTGAGAGCAGATCAAACCAGTCCATCCTAAAGGAGATCAACCCCGAATATTCTTTGGAAGGACTGATGTTGAAGCTAAAACTCCAATACTTTGGCCACCTGATGTGAAGAGCTGACTCATTGGAAAAGACCCTGATTCTGGGAAAGACCGAGGGCAAGGAAGGTGGCAGAAGATGAGATGATTGGATGACATCACCAACTCAATGGAAGTGACTTTGAGCAAACTTTGGGAGATAGTGGAGGACAGGGAAGACTGGCGTGCTGCAGTTCATGGGATTGCAAAGAGCTGGACACAACTTAGTGACTAACCAACAAAAAACAACAATATATTTATAGCTTGTTAAAAATATAATTATAGATTATAAAGTTAAAATTTTCCTTTAATGCTTTCTATTAATTATTCATATATGTGTCCCATTTCTTAGTAATTAAAGAAGTCATCACTTTTGCATCATATATAATAAAGAAGTAATTTTAATTTTAAAATACTTTATTTTAGATCAACATCTCATTGATATACTATCAGTTCACTTTAAGGTACTGAGATAATTTCCATAGTATATAAAGGCAAAACTCTACTTTAAAAAATCTAACAAATGGCAGAATCTAATTTTCTTAACTGTGTGGAAAAAAATTATTCAGGTCTCCTCTCTTGACTCTTGAAAGGTCTGGAGAAGTTATCACTTACCACCAAACTCTTAAGTTCTCAAATAGTAATTCGTCCTGGAAAAAAAAAACGAGGTATTTGGAACAGAGGCTTATACTCCATACTCTTGGGGAAGTGGGTGGAACCACCCAGAAAAGAAGTAAATTTTCTGAAAGGAGATGTGTGAACTAATGATTTTATGATATAACAAAGGATTTTTCCTGCCACTATTTCACACCTCTCTCCTTCTCTTTCATTTTTCCCCATGAAACATAAACTGTGTATTCACAAGGGATTTTCATTCAAAAGTACCTCCTTTGGATCTGTATCTTTCCATCTACATCTATATGTAGTCTCATATATAGTTATATGATGTGAGAGTTGGACCGTTAAGAAGGTGGAACACTGAAGAATTGATGCTTTTGCATCGTGATGCTTGAGAAGACTCCTGAGAGTCCCTTGGACTGAGAGCAGATCAAACCAGTCCATCCTAAAGGAGATCAACCCCGAATATTCTTTGGAAGGACTGATGTTGAAGCTAAAACTCCAATACTTTGGCCACCTGATGTGAAGAGCTGACTCACTGGAAAAGACCCTGATTCTGGGAAAGACCGAGGGCAAGGAAGGTGGCAGAAGATGAAATGATTGGATGACATCACCAACTCAATGGAAGTGACTTTGAGCAAACTTTGGGAGATAGTGGAGGACAGGGAAGACTGGCGTGCTGCAGTTCATGGGATTGCAAAGAGCTGGACACAACTTAGTGACTAACCAACAAAAAACAACAATATATTTATAGCTTGTTAAAAATATAATTATAGATTATAAAGTTAAAATTTTCCTTTAATGCTTTCTATTAATTATTCATATATGTGTCCCATTTCTTAGTAATTAAAGAAGTCATCACTTTTGCATCATATATAATAAAGAAGTAATTTTAATTTTAAAATACTTTATTTTAGATCAACATCTCATTGATATACTATCAGTTCACTTTAAGGTACTGAGATAATTTCCATAGTATATAAAGGCAAAACTCTACTTTAAAAAATCTAACAAATGGCAGAATCTAATTTTCTTAACTGTGTGGAAAAAAATTCTAATTTTAAACAAATAAATTAAATGATATGTTGAGTTTGGTTTGGGAATCAAGCATGTTCTACAATGAAGTACTAAAGCAAGAGTGTGTATGCCATCAAAAACAGACAAAATCATTTTCAAAATTGTTTGAAGTTTCAAAATTTTTGAACATTAAAAATCTATTGGTGGGGCTGGGAGAGCTCCCTTGGCGGTCCAGTGGTTGGGAGTCTGCCTCCCAATATGAGGAACCCAGGTTCTAGTAGCTAAGATTCCACATGCCAGCGGGGCAGCTAGTGAAAGGCAGACTGCCATGATAAAGACCCAGGGCAATCAAAAAAATTTTTAATTCATTGGTTTACTGTTTTAATTTTGTGTTTTATATCAGGATAACAAAATTAGAAAGTTCCAAGCAGCTAACTGAAGACTTTCTGTGCATATAAAGCCATCTAAGTGTAGATACTCTTTCTTCCCAATAAATAGAAAAGGTAAATGAGATAGGAATGTCACTATTTTTTTTACATATTAACTTTTCAAGTACTAGGAACTCTTTGTTATGCTGTATGAGAATTTGGATTGGGTGAATCAACGGGGTAGAATGCAGATCAGTCTGAGGCAAATTTGCAGAATTGTTATTTTATATCCTTTCTTAGTTTGTGGCGTATGGTTTGTGGCATATGTTTCAATGTCAGGGTTTCTTATGCTTGGCCTTTAAGCAGCAATCAACTGTGAGGATAAATGAAACAATACAGGAGATAAATAAGAAAAAGACAGCTGCTTAACCACGGAATAAGCCCTCTAGACAATTCACTCAACAGAGCATTCATCTGATTTCCACCAAATATTGTGCGTGATCACTCCATGTGCTCCTAAGAGTTCTCAAATAGTCCATATCACAGGAAAGAATACTGATTAAAAAAAATAGAAATCGAACCAGATACCATTAGCCACGGGGAGGAATATTGATTAAAGAAATAGAAATTGAACCAGATGCCATTAGCTACCTTTCATGATGTGAATCCCTGAAATACATGACTTGGGAGATGCTGAAATATTGATGTTCAAGACAGCAAACCATCAGAACACAATTAAAAATTTCCAGATTTGGAACCTTAAAACACTTTTTTTTTTTCCCCTCACACACATGGAAATGTTTCTGCAAATCATTATGTGTTATCATTAGGGGGTAAGTGCCCATAAAATTCCTGGAGAGGTACAAACTTTCAAAATGCATGTATAAAACATAATTATTTGAGAAGGGCAAGCCCCCTCTCCCAGAGAAAGTAGCCTTCTGAATAATTATAGTTTTAATCCATCTGTTGTTATCTGTTGTGTAACAGATGTTTAGTCCATCTATTGTTATACTGAGTTATTGAGCATATTCTCAAAAGGTGTTTTTTTTTCTTTTAGTACAGATTTATTTACTTATTTTTTTGGCTCAGTTGCAACAAGTAGGATCTTCGCTATTTCACTGTGGCATGTGGACTCCTGATTGTGGCACATAGGAGCTACTTCCCTGACCAGGGATCGAACCCAGGGCCCCTGCACCGGGAACTCAGAGTCTTACCACTGGATCACCAGGGAAGTCCTTCTTTATCTGCCCAAGCCACAGAATATATAAAAAAGGTGATAGAAGGAGGACCAGCCCTGGACCATCCCCCAGAAACAAACCCTCAGTAGCTTATAGGCAATAGTAGCCAAGCGCTGAGAAGGAGACGTGAGTTTTGTCCCTGGGAGAAGGGACACTGACATTGTGCTTTTGCATTAGAGATATTTTTCTTTCAACTTGGAAGGAAATCCATCCAAGAAATCCATCAAAATGTCATCCAACAGAAGACTTAAGAAATAAATTTTGGCCTGACACTTTCGTTTGTCCATTTTTCTATTTTCCTGTAAAAAAACACAGTTGTAACAATCTTCCTCCCTCTGCTGTGTTGTGTTTGTTTTTCCAACTCCGATCAGAACTTACTTCAGCAGCAATGATGGTGAGTGAAGGAATTTCCCAGTGTGCCTGAGGAAACCAGCCCCCAAGCAGAATCCGGCTGCTAACTCAGAATTCTCCTTCCCTACAGCACTGTGCTGCCTGCCTCAATCTTCCTAAGACACGCTTGGTAGGGCTGGTTGCATTCACAGCCCTGCTGCAGGGCTGCACTGTGTGGTTCTCAGAACTGCAGCCTAAGTCGGCTAACTCCTACAATCGAGTCAATCGTAAGACTCACTTATGCAGACTTAGTTGGAAAGCACAATCCATTCCATTCAGGAGTTTTTTTTAAAAAGAAGAAGAAAGAAAGGAAGAAGGAAAGGGAGAGAAGGAGGGAGGGAGAGAGGGAGGAAGGAACAAGGAAGGAAGGAAGAGAAGAGGTATTTTGGACCGTGTTTAATGTTATTTCACACTGTGTTTTTAAATGTCCCAAATTAGCCAGGGTCCCATTTGTTTCCCCTCTTAAGTCCAGAATGTGGAAAGGACTGGAGAAGCTCTTTTCCTGAAGAAATGAGATTGCAGTGCTCCCGAGTGTCCAGAAAGCCCAGAACAAGGTTGCCATCAACTGAGGATAAGGCCCTCCCCCCGGCTCATGGTTCACACTCCCCGCCGTGTGGACACAACTCAGAGGCACATGTTTACTGCTGAGCGGGCACATCTCTTCTGTTTCAATTTCATAAGAATAACAGGAATTGTTGTTGTTTAGTCATTAGGTCGTGTTGGGCTCTTGCCACCCCATGGACCAAATGGTAATCGTTAAAACACTATCCAAAGGAACTGGGACCCTCATAGTCCACTGATGGGGATGTGAAGTGGTATAGGATGTTTCTCAAAAATCCAAGACTATTAGGCTAAGTGAAAGAAGACAGACACATAAAGCCACGTACTGTATGATAGCATATTTATGAAATTTCTGATGCCTATCGCTGATTCAAGTTGAGGTTGGACAGAAAACAACAAAATTCTATAAGCAATTATCCTTCCATTATAAAATAAATAATTTTTTTAATTTCTGAAATAAATAAATCCATATATACAGAAACTAGATCAGCAGTTCTCAGGGCATAGGGTGAGAGAGGAATTGGGACTGATGGCTAATAGGTAGGGGGTCTCTATGGGGGGCAATGATGGAAATATTCTGGAATTAGACAGTGTGATGGTCTCAAAACATAGTGAATATTTTAAAACCATGGAACTGTACACTTTAAAGTAGTGAATTTTGTGTTATAGAAATTATCTCAAAACAAATTAAAATTAAAAGCACTGAGTCACACATTCCAAAGAGTCTAAATGAAAGCAGCAACTCTGTATGGATATACTCAATGACAGAAAGGATATTTTTCTTGACTTGGGACAAAGGGAGCATGGAGGGAAAGAGAAAGGCCAATCACATCTGGAGAAAATGATCTATTGTTCTACTTGTATTTTTGCAAACAATAAAAAAGGTTAAACAGAAACTCATCACAAATCTTATCATGAATTTCACTCCTGAGAACCTACCCAAGGAAAATGAGAACATGTCCACACAGAAATCACACTCATAGCAGCATTATTCAGAATAGCCAAAAAAGTGGTCCACCAGCTGGTGAGTGGAAGCCAAAATGTGGTATATCCGTGTCATGGAATACTAGTCAGTGACAAAGGAATGAAGTGATGCTATACAAAATACTTAGAAGCATTATGCTAAGTGAAAAAGTTCCAGACACAAAAGACTGCCTAGGGAATGGTTTCACTTGAGCAAATCTCATGGAAAAGTGAAAAATATCGACAGAAAACATTGCTGGTTGCTTGATGAGAAAGTTCTAAAACTGGATTGTGGTCATGGCTGCACAACTCTACAAATTTACTAAAAACTATTGAAGAGTACGTTTATAATTAGTGAAAGGTGAGTGGAGAGGGAAGAAGGGAGAAAGAGAGGAAGGCAGAAAAGAAGAAAGGAAGGAAGAACAGGAGGAATGGAAGAGGAGGCGGGAAGAAGGGAAAGGAGAGGGAGGCAGGCAGAAAAGAATGAGAACACAATTTTTTTTTAACCAAAAAATATAAAGCAATGTGACAGACATTTAACAGAAGTTTCAGATTAAGACCTGAGATATGCAGAGGACACCACCCTTATGAAAAAAAGTGAAAAAGAACTAAAGAGCCTCTTGATGAAAATGAAAGAGGAGAGTGAAAAAGCTGGCTTAAAGCTCAACATTCAGAAAATGAAGATCATGGTATCCGGTCCCATCACTTCATGGCAAATAGATGGGGAAACAGTGGAAACAGTGTCAGACTTTATTTGAGGGGGCTCCAAAATCACTGCAGATGGTGACTGCAGCCATGAAATTAAAAGACGTTTACTCCTTGGAAGAAAAGTTATGACCAACCTAGACAGTATATTCAAAAGCAGAGACATTACTTTGCCAACAAAGATCCGTCTAGTCAAGGCTATGGTTTTTCCAGTGGTCATGTATGGATGTGAGAGTTGGACTGTGAAGAAAGCTAAGCGCCGAAGAATTGATGCTTTTGAACTGTGGTGTTGGAGAAGACTCTTGAGAGTCCCTTGGACTACAAGGAGATCCAACCAGTCCATTCTGAAGGAGAGCAGCCCTGGGATTTCTTTGGAAGGAATGATGCTAAGGCTGAAACTTCAGTACTTTGGCCACCTCATTCAAAGAGTTGACTTATTGGAAAAGACTCTGATGCTGGGAGGGATTGGGGGCAGGAGGAGAAGGGGACGACAGAGGATGAGATGGCTGGATAACATCACGGACTTGATGGACGTGAGTCTGAGTGAACTCTGGGAATTACTGATGGACAGGGAGGCCTGGCGTGCTGCGATTCATGGGTCGCAAAGAGTTGGATGCGGCTGAGCAACTGAACTGAACTGAACTGAATACAAAACACTTAGAAAGGTGTAAAATGTAGGCAAAGATACATCAAACAAACACAAAGAGGTCTGGCAATCACATACACCATGGAGAAAACAGTCAACAACATTGTCATATCTTTAAATGGTGACAGATGGTGACTCGACTTATTGTGATGATCACTTTGTAATGTATAAAAACACTGAAGCATGATGTTGTACACCTAAAACTAATATCGCAATCAATTTTACTTCAATTCAAAAAAAAGTCCCAGCAATACTCATAGCAGAAAAGTGGAATTAAGTTTGAAAAGGGCTTAAGTCTTCAACAAGGCAAAGAATCATTTTATATGAATAAGAGGTTAAAAGACGAATGAAGAAATATTAAAGCTTATCATGTAATTTTCTAAATACACCATTGTAGCAATATGTTTGTGACTTCCTATTGTTCAATCACCAAATGAACAATAAATAAAGTTATTAAATGTTGACTGATACATATAGTAAGTTTGAATTAGTAGGCGTATTAGTGACATATAAAATCATTTCTTTTAAATGTCAAAGAAACAGTTGCACAGAGAAAGAGCCCTGTAAGGAAACCTCATTAATTTCTGAAACCAGCATTTTTGGGGACTATCTCCTTTAATCACATGTAGCCGTGAAAAACAAAACGACACAAAGACTAGCTCTGTACTATACATAGGACGGGGACTTTTAGCTGCTTCTCCCCATGCCTGCAAGCTCTCTGCCCACTCGCTTCCTGCCTTACACTTTCCCCCAAGCCAGGTGGCTTTACAGCATCTCTGCCCACTTCCCCGTGCTCTTCCAGTTCTGTATGCCTAGGGACTTCTGATGTCTAGGTGGCAATAGTCAGGGCGCCTCTCAGAGCCCAGCCAGCTCATGCCACAGGAGACCTGAATGCTTGATCCCAGGATTTGGAACTGAATTTGTGTCAGGCTTGACACCATTCTAGCTTCTCCAGAGCTTCTCTCTGAACATTATAGGAACTGGCTCAGCTATTAATAAAGTGGTGCTTTAATTCCCATTGGATTCGTTTTGGGGTGTCATACCTCATGGCTTGTAGGATCTTCTGGGAGGGATTGGGGGCAGGAGGAGAAGGGGACGACAGAGGATGAGATGGCTGGATAACATCACGGACTTGATGGACGTGAGTCTGAGTGAACTCTGGGAATTACTGATGGACAGGGAGGCCTGGCGTGCTGCGATTCATGGGTCGCAAAGAGTTGGATGCGGCTGAGCAACTGAACTGAACTGAACTGAATACAAAACACTTAGAAAGGTGTAAAATGTAGGCAAAGATACATCAAACAAACACAAAGAGGTCTGGCAATCACATACACCATGGAGAAAACAGTCAACAACATTGTCATATCTTTAAATGGTGACAGATGGTGACTCGACTTATTGTGATGATCACTTTGTAATGTATAAAAACACTGAAGCATGATGTTGTACACCTAAAACTAATATCGCAATCAATTTTACTTCAATTCAAAAAAAAGTCCCAGCAATACTCATAGCAGAAAAGTGGAATTAAGTTTGAAAAGGGCTTAAGTCTTCAACAAGGCAAAGAATCATTTTATATGAATAAGAGGTTAAAAGACGAATGAAGAAATATTAAAGCTTATCATGTAATTTTCTAAATACACCATTGTAGCAATATGTTTGTGACTTCCTATTGTTCAATCACCAAATGAACAATAAATAAAGTTATTAAATGTTGACTGATACATATAGTAAGTTTGAATTAGTAGGCGTATTAGTGACATATAAAATCATTTCTTTTAAATGTCAAAGAAACAGTTGCACAGAGAAAGAGCCCTGTAAGGAAACCTCATTAATTTCTGAAACCAGCATTTTTGGGGACTATCTCCTTTAATCACATGTAGCCGTGAAAAACAAAACGACACAAAGACTAGCTCTGTACTATACATAGGACGGGGACTTTTAGCTGCTTCTCCCCATGCCTGCAAGCTCTCTGCCCACTCGCTTCCTGCCTTACACTTTCCCCCAAGCCAGGTGGCTTTACAGCATCTCTGCCCACTTCCCCGTGCTCTTCCAGTTCTGTATGCCTAGGGACTTCTGATGTCTAGGTGGCAATATCAGGGCGCCTCTCAGAGCCCAGCCAGCTCATGCCACAGGAGACCTGAATGCTTGATCCCAGGATTTGGAACTGAATTTGTGTCAGGCTTGACACCATTCTAGCTTCTCCAGAGCTTCTCTCTGAACATTATAGGAACTGGCTCAGCTATTAATAAAGTGGTGCTTTAATTCCCATTGGATTCGTTTTGGGGTGTCATACCTCATGGCTTGTAGGATCTTAATTCCCCACTCCCCCAAGGGATTGAACCTGGGGTGGGCAGTGAAGCCTGGAGTCCTAACCACTGGACCACCAGGGAATTCCCTAGTGTTTCTTATATATAGCTCTGAACAAACCTCTAAAGGGAAGCATAAAGTGGCTGGTGAGGATGATTTATGCATTTCTGCAATTTCAGATGTAGATCATATTGGCAATTATCATCAACATTCCATCTTGATTTTTAACATCCACCATTTAGAAACTAGAGAAGACTTTTGCACTCCCCAATATCAGCTTACTATCGCAAGCTATTTATAAAATAGAACTTGTTTTAAAAAAGAGATGCTTCCATTTAATAATGTTTTTATTACCAAATGAAGAATAATGCCAACGGGTTAACATCTAATGACAGGGATTTAAGTCAAATCCACTTCAAACACATCAAGAAGATCAAAATAATAAAGATGAAGGTGGAAACTAATTAATTAGGAAATGGAACTGGACAGAACAGATAAGCAAATCCAAGAGTTGTTTCTTTGGGAAAAGAAGAAAGAGATGAATCTCTGGTAAATCCAGTTATTAAAAAACACAAGTAGGCAACACAAATAATTACATTTATCCAGAGTCCATAAAGGATTTAATTGCTGATATGAAGATTTAGAAATCTTTAATGAATACCATAAACTGTTGTGTCCTAGTTAGTGAGCATGAAGACCCCATTGAAATATACAGTTCTCTCATTTACAAAACTCCCTGTCACCCACTGCACCCCCTGACTGCAGAACCTTACTCCTCAGTTCAGCAGTCCTGAGGCAGGAGAATTCCTTAGACTAGGCCCTCTGGTTGACAATTCAGGCTGGGCAGGCTGACCCTTGTTCTATCTAAAAATGTAAGAAGTTCACTTTCCACTGCAAACCCCGGGGTACAATGCCAGTTCCTTTTAAGTAACCTTGACCTTGTCTCTTTTCAAGCTAAACTGCAGCCCCACTTTTAGCCCCATCAGAAAGCCTAACTGAAAAATAAGCTTGGCTTGGAAAACATGGAGACCAGGGGGCATAGTGTTCAGAGTTTGACTTGGGAAATGCTGAACTAAACAAAGACTTTGTTACAGGAGAAAGCAAATTGTTGGGGGGCCGGGATCGGGGGGTGGGCACGGCGTAGAATGAGTGGGCAAGGCTAATACACATTCCATGGGGGAAAGTTAAACAATCTTGTACCAGGCTAATCAGTTAGGTTTCTGATCTAATTCCACCTTTTCTGCATTTTAGTTGTATCACTTCTGAGGTTATCATTTCTATAAATTGGAGACAATCACCAGTTATCGCACAGAAGAATTGTTAGGAGTAAATAAGTCCACAGATGACGAAGTATTTACAAAGAGCAAAACTTGATACAGTGGTGGTGCAGGAAGAAGGGATTTCTCTGCTCCTCTGGCGATGAGCTAGGCAGCCTGGAATCTGTTCTATGGCAGTCATGACATTCACCTTTCAAATGCAATAGTCTTTCATCTGCAGCAGTATTTCTTGGTCTCTCCAGAAACTGGCCTGGAGCTGCCAGTGGACTGCTGTGAGGTTGAATGAATGTTAAGTCACTCAGTTGTGTCCAACTCTGGACTCAGTTGCGACCCCCTGGACTCTGCCTACCTGGTTCCTCTGTCCCTGGAATTCTCCAGGCCAGAATACTGGGGTGGGCTGCCATTTCCTCCTCCAGGGGATCTTCCCTATTCAGGGGTCGAACCCAGTTCTCCTGCATCGCAGGCAGATTTTTTACCATCTGAGCCACCAGAGAAGATCTGTCATTGTCAAAAGGTCCAGTTGTCCCAGCCAAGGAGGGGAGCACACCTCTAGGCCCAGTAATCCCACAAGGATGTAAATAAGGGCAACGTAATACCCTGATTCCTCCTCTTGAGCAACCAGATTCCTTGATCATCAAGGCCTTTGGGTAAGAGGGCTTGCAACGCTGGAGAACTGACCTTACCTATGAAACAAATATTTGAAAACCCGATCAGGACTCAGACCCATGTGGGGAAGCAGAGCAGCTCATCAGGGGCTCATTAATTAGTTTGTGTGTTGGAACTTAATGGAAACCCATTTCTCTGTCTCTCCCAGTAAATACTTAATCAAATCCAATCCACTGATCATTAAAGGGCTGGATTTTTAAGGACACGTGCAAAAAAGACTTGAGACTGGTGTCATGAGAACAAAATCAGAGGGTGCACTCAGAGATGGATATTCCTGAAACAGATCATAGAACGATGTGGCTCACGTTCATAATAAAGGTGCATTTTATATCACTGAAAGGAGAAATTATTCTGCAAGTAATATGGTTAACCACTTGGGGAAAATGAAAAACTAGCCAACTATTTGGGGTGAAATAATTGAACCTTCAGTTCAGTTCAGTCGCTCAGTCGTGTCCGACTCTTTGCGACCCCATGAATCACAGCACGCCAGGCCTCCCTGTCCATCACCACTCAGACTCAGGGCCATCGAGTCAGTGATGGCATCCAGCCATCTCATCCTCTGTCGTCCCCTTCTCCTCCTGCCCCCAATCCCTCCCAGCATCAGAGTCTTTTCCAGTGAGTCAACTCTTTGCATGAAGTAGCCAAAGTACTGGAGTTTCAGCTTTAGCATCATTCCTTCCAAGAAATCCCAGGGCTGATCTCCTTCAGAATGGACTGGTTGGATCTCCTTGCAGTCCAAGGGACTCTCAGGAGTCTTCTCCAACACCACACTTCAAAGCATCAATTCTTCGGCACTCAGCTTTCTTCACAATCCAACTCTCACATCCATACATGACCACAGGAAAAACCATAGCCTTGACTAGATGGACCTTAGTTGGCAAAGTAATGTCTCTGCTTTTCAATAT
>SJYC01149315.1:0-14311 GCA_006408675.1 Madoqua kirkii | reverse complement strand
TTTTCCAATGAGTCAGTTCTTCTCATGAGATGGCCAAAGTACTTGAGTTTCAGCTTCAGCATCATTCCTTCCAAAGAAATCCCAGGGCTGATCTCCTTCAGAATGGACTGGTTGGATCTCCTTGCAGTCCAAGGGACTCTCAAGAGTCTTCTCCAACACCACAGTTCAAAAGCATCAATTCTTCGGTGCTCAGCCTTCTTCACAGTCCAACTTTCACATCCATACATGACCACAGGAAAAACCATAGCCTTGACTAGACGGATCTTAGTCAGCAACCTTGTGTATAGTGGACACTAAATAAGTCTAATGGGGCTTCCCTGGTAGCTCAGTGATAAAAAATCTATGTGCAAATGCAGAAGCTGCGGGAGATTTGGGTTCGATCCTTGGGTCAGGAAGATCCCCTGGAGAAGGAAATGGCAACCCACTTCAGTATTCTTGCCTGGAGAATCCCATGGACAGAGGAGCCTGATGGGCTACAGTCCATGGGATCGAAAAGAATCAGACACAACTTTGTGACTAAACCAGCACCAAATACGTATAATACATGTTGAGTTGAGTCCTTCAAAAGTGCTTTTTGCGGCCACTTTTTGTTTTCCGGTATCAATATGTCTCCTTACACCTTTACCTGTGGTCTCGAACCTGCAGTTGATGTGTAGCAGAATTTGACGTCAAACACGCCTTCATGTTTCAAGGTGACTTAGGTCCTCTGATGAACATATAAGGAAAAGCATAGTGCACGTGGCAGGGAGGGCAGGCAGGGCCTGCCGGCTCCTGCTAGCTCTGGTTCTGAGTCTCGTCCTTGAGTCTTCAGAGTGGTTGGTCTCGGGATATTTTATTTTAAATTTCCTCTTGTAGAAACGCCATTCCATTTTTAGCCTGCTCGTGACATCAGTGGCTAACCGCAGGTGCACGGGGAAGTTGGCGCTCGGAGCTGGCAGGGATTCATCGCTTCCTCAGCTGACGGCCCTGCGGAGCTCTTCTCCAGTTTCACTGAAGGCTTTCTGCCTTGTGAATACCCAGAAGTGTGTCTCTTCTCTCATCTCTCCCACTTCTCTTAGAAAAATAGCAAGTAAAAATGGTCTCTCTCTTTTTTTTTTCTTCTCCCAAGGTTTAAAATTATAGTTTAAACTCACGGATATGTGTGTGGTATTACGGGCAAAGCACTGTACTTAGCCAGAGCCGAAAGCATAGTTACAGGGTGGACAGATAACCCAACTGTGCCATATTTGCCTAACGGTGAAAATGTCAAGCATGAGCCTGGTAGGGCGGCTCAAGGATCAGATGAAATGATAATCGAGGATCAGATGAAATGATAAAGACTGCTCTGGAAAGTGGGCAACAGTATCTCTTAAAATTGAGAAATATTCAGACTGCTTTTAAAAAGGGGGAAAAAAATGGTCATGGACTCCCTGCTGTTGACTTAACATTAACATATATGCAAACATCCAGTTACCTTTCCGTGTACTTTGTACTTACTCCTCTCACACAGTCCTACAGCTATAAAATGGAAACAAATTCTAACATAGGTCCCGACAGTTACACAAGCAATAGTTACGAATTTACAAGATCAGTTTAATGTAATAAGTTTTTTTCCTGAAACTAGATCAATGTAGATGAATGTTATTCTTATTAAGCTGCCATCGGTCATGTGATGACCAAATTCTCTCAAACCTTTCTTCATTCAGACTACTGAGAAACCCTGGTTTATATAATGGAGTCTCATCATTTAATAATTACTTTCTGCATTAATATCTCTGTTCCTTTTCCTTTCAGTTCAGTTCAGTTCAGTCACTCAGTCGCCAGGCCTCCCTGTCCATCACCAACTCCTAGAGTTCACTCAAGACTTGCGTCCATCGAGTCAGTGACGCCATCCAGCCATCTCATCCTTTTCCTTTGGTCCTTGGCAGTTGGTGATACAAAATCTTGCCATGTTGTACCCTTAATTTTGTAAGAAAGTATACTATATAAGAACTATACTTCAGTTATACAGAATTTTAAAATGCCAAAAAATCTGGAAATTTTGTCAAAAAGTCTCAAATTTTCACTCATCGACTTACCTTTTACTTGTTGATTACTAGAGATTACCTTTTACTTATTGATTTGGCATTTTGCAGAATAATATTTTTTAATTGTCCTTTGATTTCCTTATTGATTAATATGCATTTATTGCTTATTTATGAGATTTTTCCCACATGGAGAAGAAAAGAAGGCAATAGTATTTAGAAGATTAGAGTTCTCTTAGGGAACACTGAGTCCTATATTTATGTAAAATTTAAATAAAATTTCCAGTATTCTTACTGTGGTTTTTCTTGTTATTGGTCTTCATTTGTGTTTATTCTTCTCCTATACTCCATTTTTGCTACCATCTATTTTGGGGGGCTATGTCTTTGAGGTCAGTAATAAGTAGCATTGTGCTTTTAGGCTTTTAGGACTTAATTTGGGAACTATAGAATGAAGCATGTAGTGAAGGCTGAGGTATGTAGATTCCTATATGAATGTTTTCACCCATTACTATCTTATGATAAAGATGTACTCATACATTTTCAACTAGTAATTAAACATGACCGTAGAAATAAACTGAAATAAGTTAGTTTCTTTTTAATTATAAATACACTCTTCTAGTGTTAAAATGTTTGTGGCTCAGTCATGTCTGACTCTTTGCAAACCCAGGGACTGTAGCCCACCAGGCTCCTCTGTCCATGGGATTCTCCAGGCAAGAATACTGGAGTGGGTTGCCATTCCCTTGTCCAGGGGATCCTCCCAACCCAGAGACTGAACCTGGGTCTCCTGCATTGCAGGCAGATTCTTTACCGTCTGAGCCACCAAGTGTTAAAACATGAAGTTAAAAATTGAATCATAGTTGTTAAATTTAGGGATCATTTGCTTTCAAGTCCAGAATTCAGACACTTGCCTTGGTTTTTCTCCTTTAATTTTATGGTTCTGAGCGAAGTATAGGATTTCTTCCTTGTGTATAAGAGACAGGGATTCTCCAGGCAAGAATACTGGAGTGGGTTGCCATTCCCTTGTCCAGGGGATCCTCCCAACCCAGAGACTGAACCTGGGTCTCCTGCATTGCAGGCAGATTCTTTACCGTCTGAGCCACCAAGTGTTAAAACATGAAGTTAAAAATTGAATCATAGTTGTTAAATTTAGGGATCATTTGCTTTCAAGTCCAGAATTCAGACACTTGCCTTGGTTTTTCTCCTTTAATTTTATGGTTCTGAGCGAAGTATAGGATTTCTTCCTTGTGTGATAGGAGTACATTGTAATGGAATCCTGCATGCATCACTGCATGGATTCCGTATTATTTGTGCTGAGAGAGGGAAACAAAGTGATTATCTTTTAATCCTCACTGGTGTGATCCAAAGCAATGATAAGTGGAAAAATGCACAGCAGGTGAAGAACAAATGTCCGTGTCATCAATTATCCCTGACAGATGAGGGAGTGTTCTGAAGCAGACCTTCTACAGCTCCTGTTTCCATCTGGGCCGGGCATACTAAAATAATTTATGCAGGTATATTTTTTAAGTGCTTTTGTATTGTAAATATGAAATAGGATCTTTAGTGACAGAAGTTTTTTTTTTTTTATATAAACTCTGAACTAAGGGATGGTATGCTTCGAATTATTTCCGTATTGTTAGAGAGTAAAATACTGAAAAGAATAACAGTCCTCACAGTGGCCTACTTTGATTTCCCCAACTGCAACATCTTTGTCTAGCCGTGAGCGTCTAAATGAAGTGTCTCTCTGTCTAGTGTGTTGCATCTGAGTGCAAGGAAGCCTGCTTGGCTGCCGAGAAATGTAGCTGCCGCTTTCCAGGCACCAAAACAAAGTGCTCGTTTGTGGATTAAGCAATCTGTGACCTTAAGTCTTCTAATCGTCCTCATCATGGGCTTCGTGGTTTTGAGCTGGCCCTGCTGGCTTAGAATCACTGTCCTACTTTTGCGTGTACCTCAATGTCTAAAATGCTCTCCTGGCCACTCCGCACCTCCTGTGGGATTTAGAAGAATCGCTTGCTTCTCTGTGTTTTGTTTTGGTTTCATTTCCTGGGTTACTTCCAATCTGGATCCCCTCCCTGAATTGCATCCCGCAAGTTGTTATTTCTTTCGACACTCTTATTGACTCCTACCTGCCGCTGTCCCCGGCCTTCCTCTGTTGTCTTCCGTTATCAGCTTAACTCTGGCCCTGTGCTTCCCTGCCAGCAGTCTCCCTCATCTTCTCTATTCTGCCAGTGTCCACGTGACTTTTATGCTGGCTTACGAAACTTCATATCCCTCACTAGAGCAGAATCTTCCCTATGATGGTATTTTCTAGCTAGGTATTTTGATGTATTTACAATGGAATCTGTTTGGTTCTGTTATATGCAGTTGGAGGAATCTTGCTGTCTGTCAGAGCCAGCTGCTTGTTGTATTGTCATCGTTCTGGAGTCATGGTGTAAGGCAGTTATGTCAGATGAATAAGAGCAACCAGCGTGCCATGGAGTCTGGAAACCTTTATAGCAGGATAAGGAGAAAGTGAAAAAACATGGTTGTATATTGGAAAGATTGATTTAGTACCAGCATTGGCTGAAGAATGATTGGTCTACACACACACACACACACACACACACACACACACACACACACACGTGCAGTTTCAGACATGTACAGCTGGCTGAGAATCAGATGTGTGGAGGTGAGGTTTAAAGCCTTGACTTGCAGTGCTGAGAAGATATGATTTAGCCATTAGCATTGGTATTTAGTTTAAGATGCATTGGTTGGAATGAAACAGAATTCATTTTTCATCTTTTCCTTCTTGTTTGAATATTTTTCTGTATTTATTATCAAAGTGTGGCATACATAGTGGTGAATGGCAATCCAGGATTTATACTTTTAAAATCAAACTAAAGTGCATTGTTACATCTGATAGGTTTATTCAGGCTCAGATCAGGAAGAAGCAGAAATGGAGAGACTACACGTGTCTATAATGACTGATATGAAAAGGGACTAAAGTATAATACTGGCAAACAGGACTGGCTCTGGAATCAGGCAGGTATGGATTAATCTCCCCACACTGCTGCTTGTGGGCTTGTGACCTTAAAAAAGGTATTTAACTTCCCCAGGTCTCCTGGTCCTCATGTTACAATGGAGATACAGTAGCTAGTACAAAATAAACACCCAGAGATTAGTAGACAGTAACATCGTCATCATTATCATTATCAAAAGGTAATTGTAGCAAAGGAAAAGCTAAATGTTTATTGTCTGAGGAAATATCAATAACCTCAGATATGCAGATGACATCTGCAGATGACAGATAGGCAGAAAGTGAAGAAGAACCAAAGAGCCTCTTGATGAAAGTGAAAGAGGAGAGTGAAAAAGTTGGCTTAAAGCTTAACATTCAGAAAACTAAGATAATGGCATCCAGTCCCATCACTTCATGGCAAATAGATGGAGAAACAGTGGAAATAGTGGCTGACTTTGTTTTTCTGAGCTCCAAAATCACTGCAGATGGTGACTGCAGCCATGAAATTAAAAGACGCTTATTCCTTGGAAGGAAAGTTATGACCAACCTAGACAGCATATTAAAAAGCAGAGACATTACATTGTCAACAAAGATCCATCTAGTCAAGGCTATGGTTTTTCCTGTAGTCATGTATGGATGTGAGAGTTGGACTATAAAGAAAGCTGAGTGCCAAATAATTGATGCTTTTGAACTGTGGTGAAGACTCTTGAGAGTCCCTTGGACTGCAAGGAGATCCAATCAGTCCATCCTAAAGGAGATCAGTCCTGGGTGTTCATTGGAAGGATTGATGGTGAAGCTGAAACTCCAATACTTTGGCCACCTCAGGCGAGGAGCTGACTCATTTGAAAAGACCCTGATGCTAGGAAAGATTGAGGGCAGGAGAAACGGACAACAGAGGATGAGATGGTTGGGTGGCATCACTGACTCAATGGACTTGAGTCTGGGTAAACTCCGGTAGTTGGTGATGGACAGGGAAGCCTGGTGTGCTGCAATTCATGGGGTCGCAGAGTTGGACACAACTGAGCGACTGAACTGAACTGAACTTGTTATTGAAGATCTCATACTGTGCCTCTTCAGTTATGCCACCCTTTTTAGTCCTCAAAATCCCCTTGTGAAGTGAATAGTTTGGGGGAGGGGTGAAGAAGTTGAGGTTCAGAGAAATTACGGAAGGACAGTGGTGGAAACTTAGAACTAATTGAGCCCAGCATCTATGTTTAATTTTGTTGTCCAGCAGCCAAATGATGTCAGACTCTGCAAAACTCTGCACTAGAAATGCATGTTTTGAAATTGCATCTAATCTTTTTTTTTTAAATGATAAGTTAAGGTGTTTTTTTTTCTTTTCTTTAAAATTCAACAATCAAACAAGGTGACCTTTCTCACCTTGGGGAAAAAAATCCAGTGGGAAAGTTTCTGAGAAATATATATGTAAGATCTAAAACCAGCTATTGAAAGAAACAGGTCACAGCGCTGATACTATTTTGCTTTTGACTCAAGGTTCACATCCCGTCTACCCTTGTTACTGAGGTGCAGCCCGGGTGTGTATCTCAGAGTAGGGAGCAGTTGGTGCAGGACTGGCTGACATCCGACAGCAGTGCGGGCCTGCGTCCTGGTCTCTTCCTCTGCCCTTGGCCTCAATTCAGCATCCAGCTAGGATAGTCTTTCTGTGCTGGTGAATCACAGGTCACAGGTATGGGGGTGGAAGTTGAGGGAGATAAGCAGGGCAGTCAAGGCCCTAGCCCTCGGGAGCGTAAATGCCTGGCAGATGTAAGATAATGAGAATGATTTTCTTGCCTGGCTAGGAAGTTATCCCCAGAGGCAGGTTACAGAAGTGTTCTGAGCCATGATAGCGTCATTGGGAAAAGAACAAAGCTCTTATCAGGGTTCTGTGAGGGTCTGCATCTTTTTAAAGGCTTGTGTTCATTAACAAGCCTTTGGTGTGGACGGAAAGGTAAAATTGTAAATACAAAAGAGGACAAGGGACACACTCACTTTGAAAGGTTAATTCTGCTTGTTCCTTTGAAAGTTATTCTCCTTTTATTTTTTTTATAGAAACTTTTATTTTAGGACAGTTTTATACAAACTTTTATTTAGGATGGAATTATTACATAAGATAGTGAAAGTGAAGTTGCTCAGTCGTGTTCGACTCTCTGCAACCACATGGACTACAGCCTACTAGGCTCCTCCATCCATGGGATTTTCCAGGCAAGAGTACTGGAGTGGGTTGCCATTTCCTTCTCCAGGGGATCTTCCCGATCCAGGGATTGAACCCAGATCCTCCCGCATTGTAGGCAGACGCTTTACCGTCTGAGCCACACAGTTTCTTTATATCCATACCCAGTCCCCCCTATTATTAGCACCTTATATTAGTATAGTGCACTGGTCACATTAACCAATATCGATACATCCTTATTTACCAAAGTATGTACTTTATTCAGATTTCCTCAGTTTTTCCCTAATGTCCCTTTTCTCTTCCAGGATGCTATCCAGGTTACCACCTAACATTTAGTCATCATGCCTCCTTAGGTTTCTTTTGTCTGTGATAGTTTTTAGACTTTCCCAGTTTTGCTTTTTAGTAAAACTCTGTTACGATTGTGTGTATAGTATTGTATTGCAACTTCTGTATACACAACAGTGGTCTCACTACTCTACAGTCACATGTATATTCAGGTTTTTTCAATAGTTGGCAAAAGGAAGAAACATAAAAGGTATTTTCTAAGGGCCTGTATGTAGGATTTATGGCCACAACAGAAAGGATTGATTTTGTAAACTCAGCCTCAAGCATGGTGCTTCAGGCCATTCAGGGAAGGATCTGAAGCTTTATGACTTTGAAATATCAGCATATTGAGACATCAAAGGATAAAAAATTCCATGCAACAGTGTTGACTCTGCAACTTAAAGACAGATCTTGCATAACATAAGGGTATAAGGTGAAACTTCTTAAAGGTAATGACAAAGCAGAAAGACTTTCTGTTTTGCAGGCAAGATAATGAGAAACTTGATCTTTGCAAGAAAATCTTTCTTGATAAAAGCAGATATCCAAATAGCATTTTCAGTCATCAAGTGGTATCACCTATGCTTCCAGTAACAGATCTTCAAAGCTTCCTTTGGAAATCTCTTGAAAAGAGTTTTTTCCTTAAATCTGAATCTTTGCAATCTTGAGGAGACATTTAATCTCTCAGAATTTTCAGGATATGATGGTTGAAATTCATGTATCATGTTATATTCTAAAAATATAAATTTATGCCATTCTTTTTGATTGAACTGTATGAAATAGCATACTTTCAAGTATAGAGTGCTAGTTGATTATAAATGGTTTTCTCTAGAGGATAAGGAAATCGAGCATAATTAGGATTATGGGAAATTATTTATGTAGCAAATTCAGGCTTGATTTGTATTATAATTTCTAGGAATAATATTTAAACTGCAGGTAAAGATTTATGGGGCTTGCCTAGTGGCTCAGTGGTAAAAAACTTACCTGCCAGTGCAGGAGATGTGGGTTCAATCCTTGAAAGATCCCCTGGAGAAGGAAATGGCAATGCATTCCAGTATACTTCCCTGGGGAATCCCATGGACGGAGGAGCCTGGTGGGCTGCAGTCCATGCAGTTGCAAAAGCGTCTGACATGACTTAGCAACTAAGCAACAACAACAGCAACAACAAAGACGATTTATGCTGTGTCTACAGCCAGTAAGCAACGGTGTCCATTTCTAATGACTTGGTAATGGGCTATTGACTCAATAGATACTTTTTGAGGTACTCTTCCAGGCCCAGGAAAGAAATGTCGAAGTCTTCATCGTCTCTGGCAGTTCCTGCAAGGGATCAGAGGTCTGAGAGAAAACTTCACCAGGAGCTCTTGCTTCCTCACAGGGGACTTTTGCCCACAGGGGTGTCATTTAAAGGGTGAATGAAGAATGGAATATAGAAGCTGAGCATTGCTTTTGCTGAAGATGTCAGGTTGTATTTAAGGAAGAGAAAAGAGGCCTCAACTTTTTTCTCTAGATTCTAAAATTTACATTATAGCTGTGCTGTGGGAGAAATTTTAGTTAGAGAACTCATCTAATAGAAGTGATTAGTAATACCCAGGTCCTAACTACAGGGCTACACGTGCTAAGGTGCTTTAGTTGTGTCTGACTCTTTGCGACCCTATAGGCTGTAGCCCACGAGGCTCCTCTGTCCACGAGATTCTCGAATGCTGGAGTGAGTTGCCATGCCCTCCTCCAGGGGATCTTCCTGACCCAGGAATTAAACCCAACTCTACTGCTGCTCCTGAATTACAGGCAGATTCTTTGATTCTTTAGTGTTGACCCACCGGGGAAGCCCACAGGGCTACAGAAGAGATTACCTCACCTCCCTAGTACAGTCACTAGAACAGTTTGTTTTACAATATGTTATTCTTCTGTATATGTTACATAGGTACAATTATTGCATAGAAATTGCTATCCATTTTTTCCACTTAGATTTCTTTCGTATGAATTACCAGTTTGCTCCACAGACTTTATAACTGATTTTAATGAGAGCATGTGATGCCACTAAATGAATTTATAACAACTTCATCGTCTTATCAGTGTATGTTAAAATTATTTTGCGGTTTTTGTTTTTATTACTAAAACTGAATTCCCTGATGAACATGTTTGTATATATAACTGAATCAGTATTTTGGATTTGATTGACAGATACAATTATTGAATACATACATGTATTTGTATATATTCAACACATATATAAAATTAAATTTTAGAAAATTTTCTGGGGTCTGTCATCTAATTCTCTAATTTTGTCATCAACTCTGTTGAGCCTAATAAATCAACTTGTTGGCTAAGTTACTTCCGTGACTGTGCTTCTCATGTAGAATTTCTGTCTACTTCGTTTTGACCTCCTTTACTCTTTTTTCTTGCAGCAACCTTATTCTTGCCTAGAAATTTCTACTCTTCCCTTATTCAATTTGAAGGTTTTAAACCTACCTACCTTAAAGTCTTTTTTCATTTGTTTAGCGTCATTCTGTTGCTTGGGACACAGAAATTTCTTGTTTGTGTTGACTGTTGCTTCATGAAAGCATGTTTCCTTGTTCCTAAACTTTCCACACCTTTACAGTTATGTACATCATTACTGGGATGGTGTTCAACAAACATCTCTTCTGCAGGTTAGAGAGCCAAACTTAGAAGTTGAGCGTTAACTAATCCCAGACCATTCATCCAGTTTCTGGTTGGGGTCCATGAATCACAGGAGGCTGTGATCTGAACGTCCCAGTCCTGAGCACAGTTTATGCCTTTGTTTCCAGTTTTTTGGAATGACTCTTTCTACTGTCAGTCAAGCCCGATGGGAAGCCTCTTGCCCTGGTGGGGTGTTGGCTCGTCCTGCAGCCCTCCGTGGCCGTGTTCATTTAGCTCAGGTCAGGTCTTGTGGCTGAATCCTTTCTCCTCCCTTGCTTGCCCTCAGCTATCGCCTATAGTTGCCCCCTTCCTTAGAGACTCCTCTTTTTCTGGATCCTGGTGATTTCCCTCTCTTGGTGTCAAGTTTAATTAAATAGTGAAAATGTTTACTTTATTCAGGATTTTGTGTGTGTGTGATAAAATTTTCATATCATCTAAATTTATCATATTGAAATCACTAAATTATTTGCCCACTAATTTATTATACCTCTAGCAATATTTGAGAGTGTTAGTTTCTTCATACTTGAGCATTCACAGCTATCATTTTAAAAGTTTTTTCTTGACTTAATGGTTGAAAATAATACCTTATTATGTGTATTTTTGTACCACATTGCACGTAATTTTATATAAGTAATTCACAAAGAACAAAAAGTAGGTAGAGTGAGCTTCCCTGAGTAGAGGCATCAGAAATGCATGCACCATTTTATTCTCTATTCATTTTCATGAGTCTGTTGGTAGAACCTGGAAAAAGGCATAGGATGAAAATCAAGTCTCTTGTATATCTAGATTTTTTTTTCTCTTCTCATCCACCCTTCCAAGTCAGTTCAAGAAAGGGATGAAGATAGATATGTAGACAAAGAACACGTTTATTTGTGCCATAGGAGCCCTTGTGATTTCTGTAAAACACCTCCTGTCAGGCCCTGTCCCAGACGTGGCACCTGTACAGTAGATATTTTTCACTTTTTTAGAAGCGGAAGTGATTGTCTTTCAAATGATGCTGTGTCTTTCTAGAAAGAGGGAGAGGTAGGCAAAAGAGAGAGAGAACGAATATGAATATATGCCATGGAGAGCTGCTGCCGCTGCTAAGTCGCTTCAGTCGTGTCCAACTCTGTATGACCCCATAGACGGCAGCCCTCCAAGCTCCCCCATCCCTGAGATTCTCCAGGCAAGAACACTAGAGTGGGTTGCTAGTTCCTTCTCCAGTGCATGAAAGTGAAATGTGAAAGTGAAGTCGCTCAGTTGTGTCCGACTCTTAGCGACCCCATGGACTGCAGCCCACCAGGCTCCTCCATCCATGGGATTTTCCAGGCAAGAGTACTGGAGTGGGGTGCCAGTACCTTCTTCCATGGAGAGCTGTTTCCGTGTAATTATGTATCATGATGCCATAGTACTTTGGTTCATGGCATCTGACTACTGTACTGGAATAATAATTTGAGATAGACTCTTTTTCTTACTCTGTAAAGAATTTCTGTCTTCTCTTCTTCCTTCCTTCTTTCTCTTCCTGCCTCCCCCTCTGTCCTTCCTTTCTCTTCTGTTGTATTATTTTTTTCTGAAAGACACAGACAAATATCAAAGCCTTTGTTTTCTTAATTAGTAGGCATAAACTCCTGACAAGCTGCATTCTCTCTCTGTGCACATTCATTGGAAGAAATTTCTGGGGAAACAAAAACAAAAACTGTTTATATCCTTGCAGTTTTATTTCCAGGTGATCTTACCCATGTTATATTGCAGAATTTTTTTAAATGATGAGATTTCTCTATTGCTTCAGTTATTTTAGACTAGTTTCGGTAAATAGTTTTTTTGGTTCATGCTTGTCTTCTTCCACTTCCCATTTGCTGATGCAAAAACAGCTCAGCATTTTTTTTAACTCAGAATCAGACTGAAGAAGGAAATGGCAACCCACTCCAGTACTCTTGTCTGAAAAATTCCACGGATGAAGGAGCCTGGTAGGCTACAGTTCATGGGATCGCAAAGAATGGGACACGACTGAGCAACTTCACTCACTCACTCGAGAATCAGACAAGTTTTCAGACTGGAGGGTATGGCTTTCACAGAGAAGGGAAGAAAGGCCAGGAGTTGCCCTCCAGGTGTACTCTGTCTTCTTTGCATCTCATACATTTCACATAACTGAAATGAGCAGCATTTTTTAAAATTATTTTTCTTGAGTATTTGCTCTAAAGGAATGAGGACAGTGTTCAAGTAACAGACCCAAAGCTACTAATGGGACTAGAAATTATTTTCTCTTAAGATGGATATGCCAGGACATAATGATTTACCATATTTTTGTTGATTTTATTCTTGTTTATTCGTGATCATGTATCTTTAACTTTAATTTCAACTGAGCTTCCTTGTCGTAGTGTGCTAATGAAGTATAATGTATGAACTGATTTGATATTTAATATTTAATTTAGTATCTGTATTATTTTAACTGCCTTCTTAGTAAGCAGTTCAGAGTAGCTCAAGGGAGAATTGCATTTTGCATATTTGAATGCCTGTACCTCTTTCTGTTTTTCCTTACACAAACTATTTTCACGTTGAATCTCTAGGAAATGTTTAAAATTTTTACAATTGAGGTTTTTCTAACTCAATAAAAAGTTGGTTGTATAAAAAATAGCATACATTTTCAAATGTAGGAAAAAATGCAACTGCTTTGTTTTAAATATATTCTGACTCTTAGACCCAGGTATTTAATACCTTAAGCAACACTTACAGAAAGAGTGCCTTTTTTTTTTTTCTTTGCTTCTTTGCTCCTATCCACCACATGACATCCCAGTTAAACCAGAGACTTCGGAGTCTAAGTGCCTTTAGTAGTCTCCCCTAGCTGCTATGTTTGGGTCAGCAGACAGAGATCTGAGCAATGACCTGAGGTCTGCCAGCTGCCAAGTCTAACCGTCCTTGGTCTGCCATGGAGCCTAAAATTCTGCTGTTAGATTTATGATTTCACTTAAGATGTGTCTCCAGAAAGACTGGAAGTGAAATTCAGTAAAAACCTGGGAATGCTAACCCATTAAACTTTTCACATATCAGACACATTAGCACAGGCTCTTTAAACTTAAATCACTCTAAAAAGTGATAATTGTGAAGGTATACTGGTGGTAGTGATAAAAGGGAACCAAGAATTCAAGAAATGACATGGAAAAGGTAAGAGGGAAGGAAGCAGAACATATAAGACAATTTTTTATTATTTTAAAGTTTACCTAGGTTTTGCTCCAGAAAAATTTTAATCTTCAGAGACAATGGACAGCTAAAGTCTAATTAAATGGGCTCTCAGCTTTGATTTTACAGTTTATGATAATAGCCACTGTTTATTAAGTAACTACTGTGTCAGTTTCTTGGTCTGATTACCTTAGCCTTGTTAACAATTTTCTTCATGTAATTCCTCAAAAATCACTTGGTTAGGTAATGTCTTAAAGCGTCTGCCAACATTCATTAGCGTGAATGTATCCTTCATTGAATTAGATCCAAAAGTTTTACATGAGACAACAAGGAAATGTTAAATTCTGGAAAAGTCACGTTTCACTTAAAAATGAGAGCTTCATCGGAACCAGTGTGCATGGTATTTCTCCATATAGTTCTCTCTTTGCCATTGCATCTTGTTTTTTCTTTACTCTTCCTCCTCTGTATCTCCTTCCATTAGCTGTGGTGTTGCAAGAAATTCTTCCTAGCAGGATACTAACTGGCAGCTCTAGTTGTTTTTGTCCAGCGTTTTCTGGTCTTTTTCCTTTGTCTTCATATGCATTTTAGTGGGAATTGAAGGAGTCCCATCAGGAGGTGTTGGCCAGATATCAATTTTAAATCAAAAGCCACTTTTCTCTTTTAAAAGGAAACTTATTGAGTAAATATATGTTGAATAACATGAAAGGCCTGGATCAAATAAAAAGATAATCAAAGGCAGTTTGATATCTAGTTCTTTGTAAGAGAAAACAGCCTTAAAAAGAAGCAATAAGAAATTTCCAAGCAATAAAGTAAATCAGCTTTTCTAGATGTTTCTAAATATTTAAACTATATTGAAATGTAGTTTAAATATATATTATATTTTAAATATATAATACTAAAATAGAAAGCATTACAAAGACCTATCCTCATAAGCATTGCAGATTGGGGAGTTTTAAGTTGAGTAACTGACATAACAGAATTTGGGAAATTTTTGTAAATTAACATTCA
>SJYC01149314.1:0-43427 GCA_006408675.1 Madoqua kirkii | reverse complement strand
CCTTAGTGTTCCTTAGCAAAATGATGGCAACAGGCAGCCTATGGGATTTAAAGTTATATTTTACTTTTGTAGTGTGCTTGTGCCCTTTGTATTTGAATAAATTAGAAATAATGATGTAGTTTGAGTTTTGTCTTTATCAGCAAATCTGTGATCATCTTGGAATCTCTTACTCATGTTCATTATATTTTGATGATTATATTTCATGTCCTTTTAAAATACCTATTTCATACCTCAAATTGAAAGTATCTTTTCAGAGCTTAGAGTAAAATATCTTTCTACAATGAATTCATTTGTCATGGTGGTTTTCATATATAGAATATTAAATGTTTGTTTCCTGAAAGTTAGTGTTTCTTAAAAATTATTCTTAAAGGCCTGTTGGGGGAAAAAGTATTTGAAAAACTGATATTTAATTTTGATTTTTCATTGATTCAGCATTATTGTATTGTTGAGCACCTACTATGTAGACCATAGACTAGGGAAATAGTTCTAGGGATATGATAGTTTTTGAAGCTACATGCTAGTGTCAAGAAAGAGATAATACTTATCCGTGGCAAGGCAGTGGTGATAATGGTTATTGCCAGAGGTACAGAGCCAAGGTTAGAGGCTAGGTGGATGTAGGTAGGGTAGGGGTGTGTGTGTGTGCATGCACGCTCACACACGCACGTGCTCACATGCTGGGTTTGGAAGGCTTCGTGGATGATAGGATGGTTCAGAAGAGCCCTGAGTGATGGGAGGAAATGAGGCATGTGAACACCCAGTGAAGGAGCCTTCCAGGGAGAAAGGTGAGCAGGCACAAAAGTGCTGAGGCCAGAGTACTCTTGCACTAAAACCAGAGTCTGTAAGCTTTGTGGGTATGTTTAATGTCAATATATTCATTGCACAGTTCTTATTCATCTGCTGCTGCGGCTAAGTCGCTTCAGTCATGTCCGACTCTGTGCAACCCCATAGACGGCAGCCCACGAGGCTCCCCCGTCCCTGGGATTCTCCAGGCAAGAACACTGGGGTGGGCTGCCAGTTCCTTCTCCAATGCATGAAAGTGAAAAGTGAAAGTGAAGATGCTCAGTTGTATCCGACTCTTAGCGACCCCATGGACTGCAGCCTACCAGGCTCCTCTGTCCATGGGACCTTCCAGGCAAGAGCACTGGAGTGGGTTGACATTGCCTTCTCTGTACCCACTTCATATTAAATACTGTAGTAAAAGAAGAAGTATGTGGATTCTGAAAGAAAGGACATAGCAAGAATACTCCATGTATACTCACTGTATGTTAATAATTCAGTATGTCATCTCACTGAGTGGCAACTGGAAAGAGCATAATATTTTTCCTCTAGCGGATCAAGGTTCAGATCACCGCTTGGCTATTATTTACCTACTGGATAATGTTTATAATGTAAATGACATATGACGGCACCAAGAAGTAAAAGTAGTGATTAGTTGTTGCTCTAGGATAGAAAATTAACTTGTGAAATGTTAGTATAAATCCTAGAAATATAATCCCCTCTGAGCTATGTATACAGGTTTTACTAAATCAGCCAGCCCATTTTAATCATCAACTTGTTACTCTTCTAAATGGGAACTTGTCTTTGAACCAAATTCAGGGCTAACATGTTACACAACTCTAGATGGCGCTGTTTGGTAGACAGCCTCGACTAGAACCATTCATGTTATATTAGCTGGTGTGGGACAGAATGAATGGCCCTGACTAAGCTAGGTGATCCCAGGATAGACTAAAATCTCTTCTGTGCTTTTAACAAAATAACACTGTAGAGTAAACAGGAAAAGATTTTGAATAATGATGGTAATCACTAACACTTCTTGAGTTAAGACTGCATTCCAAGCTCTACTATAGATGCCTGGCATGGATTAGCTCATTAAATCCTTGGAAAAACTCTATAAGGTACATATAGATGATAAAATTAAGGAACATATAGAAAAATTATAATTGCTATAAAGCTTTGCTTTCCTCTAGTTAGTATTATGATTAAATTATTTCACATAGCTAGTGAAAGGGTTTCCCTGGTGGCTCAGCTGATAAAGAATCGCCTGCAACGTGGGAGACTTGGGTCTGATCCCTGGGTTGGAAAGATCCCCTGGAGATGTATTCAGTTTCTGATGATGGAAATAGGATATGAATTTTTCTCTATAATTAGCCTTGAGAGATAACTGACTCATTTAGTCAATTATTGTCAGAAACAGTTAAAAAATCAAACAAGCCGAAACCAAGCTTTTGGTATTGAGTGAATGCTTGGTATTCTGATGGACAGTAATAAAGACTTCCATTCTTCCAATGACTTTTCCATTTACCTGGCGTACAACTTTCTGAAGACTCCATTTTTTCAATGACGGGAAATTATTTTAATTAAAAATGAATACTATTTCCGGTTAAGGTCATCTCTTGACGTATGTTGTAGTATAGTATTAATGAGAAATTATTAGTCATTTGCTTGATTGAGCAAATCCAAAGCTGCTTCCGGCTGAATCATACTGATCCGGCTCATGATATTATTTAGGCCACCTGTGCCCTGAGATGAAGTGGCTCTGGGACTGTATATGTTTATTTTTAGATTTATGAAAAAGTAGATGTACTTTCTGACCGTGAATTTTAAATCATCATAACTAGGCTGAAACACATCTTTATTAAATCAAAGTAGGAGCCATTACAATTAACTCATTTTTGTCAACAAGAAATGTTTTGTTTATTCCTGTAGAGTACAAATCCCTGCTTCACAATTTGACAAACTCTTAGAAAGCATCTTCTGCTTCCTGCTGGTTGTGGAAGCATTTTCCCTGCAGAAAAATGTCGGGATGCTTGAAGAAAAGGTAGTCGGTTGGCAAGAGGTCAAGTGAATATGGTGGATGAGGCAGAACTTCATAGTCCAATTTGTTTAACTTTTGAACTGTTGGTTGTGTGACTTGCAGTTGGGTGTTGTGGAGAAGAATTGGGCCCATTCTCTCGACCAATGACAGAGGCAGGCATGGCTGTTTTTGGTGCATCTGATTGATTTGCTGAGCACACTTCTCAGATGTAATGGTTTTGCCAGTGTTTAGAAAGCTGTAGTGGATCAGATCAGACCACCAAACAGTGACCAGGACCCTTTTTTTGATGCAAGTTTGGCTTTGGGAGAGCGTTGGAGCTTCTTCTCGGTCCAAGCACTGAGCTGGTCATCACCATCGTATAAAATCCACTTTTCCTCTCATGTCACAATCCAATCGAGAAATGGTTCATTGTTGCCTAGAATAAAAGAAGATAATATTTCAAAACAATGATTAGTTTTTCGATTTTCGGTCAGCTCATGAGGCCACCCACTTATCGAGCTTTTTCAGCTTTCCAATTTGCTTCAGAGCCAAATGACCATACAGTAATCAATGCTGAGTTCTTGGGCAACTGCTTCTGTAGTTTTAACAGGATCAGCTTTGATGTTGGCTCTCAGTTGGTTGTTGTCAGCTCCTGATATCCGGCCACCGTGCTCCTTACCTTCAAGGCTCTCGTCTCCTTTGCAAAACTTCTTGAACCACCACTGCACTGTATGTTCCTTAGAAGTTCCTGGGCCAGATGCATTGTTGATGTTTTAAGTTGTCTCCACTGCCTTACGACTCATTTTGAACTTGAATTAAAAAACTGCTTAAATTTGCTTTATGCCTATACTTTCTGTAGTATAAAATAAATATAAACAGCAAGTAATATCATTAGGAAAAAGCGTAAAGTGAGAAATGCACATTAAAATGATGTGTAACATAGATGCATTTATTTAAGAATCTATTTCCTGTATCAGATGGCAAAGTTCAGTGGTGCAAAACCACATTTCGTTTTGCACCAACCTAATATAAATATTAGATATTATAAAATTATAGATAGGACTTTGTACAATTTTTTGTATTTTCACATTATTGTAAAGGAAATAGTAATGTAAAAAGGGACATACTTCCACCAAGACCCAAGAATTTTACTTCTGAAGATACTTATTCACACATATATTAACATGTATAAGCATTTTTATTGCTATACTATTTCTAAGAACTAACCGTGGAAACAACATCAAGTTCACCAAAAACATATTGGATTAATATAACATATTCATATGATAAAATGTTACATAGTATTTCAACCAAAAATTTAAATCTTTATATACCAGCATAAGTAGGTTCAAAACACATGAGTGAAGAAAGGTACAATAGAGAACAATAAATGCTGACTATATAGGCAAATGATACACTTTTACATAAAACTATAAAGATGGCTTGCAGGAGGCCTGCCAGTCTATTGATAGTTGATGAACTGGAGGAAGAAATAAGATGGGGCTAGTTAAAAGTGATTAAATAGGATTTATACTATTTAATTTCTTTAAATAGTTACATAAATCATTCATGCACACATAAATGAAAGTCTAAGCAAATATAACACCTTAGTAGTTATTACTAAATGATAGGGATATTTTTCTTTCATTATTGTTTATACCTTTCTAGATTTTAAAAAATTTACCATGAAAGAAAGCAGAGAAAAAAAATCAGAAGGTTTCAGGGAATGTGTTGCCAAGAAAGGGATGTTTTTGTTTCTGTGTTTAAGATGGGAAATATTGATAATAAAGATGTATTTTCAAATGGGCGTGGCTCATTAAGGTTATCAGTGCATTATTTTCATGGAATCTGTGCAGAAAGGAGTTAGCATAGCAGACTTGAGCCCACTCTCCTTAGAAGGTGCTACTTGCAAGTTGGACCGTTGGCTGGGGACAGTGGGAAACATTTTCCTACGCTGATGTAAAACTTTCCCCTAAATGGTAAGAGTGGGTCACTGCCCCTAAATTATTTTTACACAGAATACAGTTTATCCTGAAAAGCTTCCCATCTCCCCAGGGTCTGGAATTTGGGTGTGTGCTAGGCAAAGGGAGCTAACATAAGGGGGCCCCCGTGAACCCTTGGGCCGTGGTCTCTAACGGACTGTGATTCTTCACACGCCTCGTCTGTTGCTGGAGGGACTGCGTGCCCTCTGTGTGACTTCACTGGGAGAGAACTCTTGGAAACTTATACCGGGTTTCCTCTGGATTTCACTCTGTGTGCCTTTTCCCTTTGCTCATTTTTCCTTTTGCTGAAATGTCTTAGCTGTGAATACAAGTAAAAAGAAAAAAATACAGCGCCATATGAAAGCATCTTTCAAAAGTATTTCTGGTGCTCTGCCTTTCATGGTATTCAGTATTTATGTGAAGAGCCACACAATTTTCTTAGAGTTTCATGTAGGAAAAAAAGTTTCTCTCCCAGTGAGTTGGTGTGCTTTTCTTTATTGGACACTAACAGACATTCACTCCATTGCTTTTCACATTTGCTTTTGCACTGGGAAACAGAGTTAAATTTGAGGATTAAGAGGAGTTGTCTTTGGCAAGGTTTTTGAGTCAACAGATAGCAGCTCTTTGATGAACAGGCAGGGGCTGGTTTCCCTTTATTTGTCTGTCTTACCACAGGCTATAAATTAACTATAGAATATGTACATGGAGGCATGAAATGATAAAAATAGCCTACACAGAATAAAAAGATTTCTGGGTAGGTAATGTTTTAGGGAGTATACATATTTCTCTCCACTTGGTATTAGGATCAGGTGTTTCATAAGCCTTTAAGTTCAAGTGTATATAATCCTATGATTAAAATAGGGATAAATTCTTTACTTAGTTATTAGAGTTAAGTGCCATTGACTTTTGGGGAAGTTATTATTAAATTTCAACTGAGTATATATTTTTACAATGTGGGCACCAACCACGTTAATCTTTCTGTTCAAATTGTGTTCAGTAGTTATTCTGGCAGAAGCAAAGCATTATAAATAGATTAACACATTCAGTGGTGAAGATTTAGATAAAACATACTGAATTACAAAACCAGTGATACAGAGAAGTATTTATTCACTTTAAAGAGGAAGTTACCACACATTTCTTTTAATCACATTTTCTAATGCATTTCAACTATCTGTTTACACTCAACTTCCTAGTAGTGAATGAAGTTGCTCAGTCATATCCAACTCTTTGTGACCCTATGGACTGTACCCTACCAGGCTTCTCCGTCCATGAGATTTTCCAGGTAAGAGTACTGGAGTGGGTTGCCATTTCCTTCTCCAGGGGATCTTCCCGACCCAGGGATCGAACCTGGGTCTCCTGCGTTGTAGGCAGACACTTTACCCTCTGAGCTACCAGGGAAGCCCCTGTACACAGTAGAATTAGACTTTGTATAAGTATAAACACTAGTCATTTCTAATGCTGACTATTCAAGATTTGTGATAGAATGACTTGTAAGTATTAAAAGCTTTATGTTCTTTACAGAATCTTGGTAAGAGAGCTCTTTTCTTTGGCATTAGCATTAATTAATGAAGTACAGAACCAAAAAATGCTACCACATTATATCTGTATTTTTTTTACAGTATTTTAAATAACTTTTTAGTTAAGCCTTTCATTTTACATTGAGGAAAGTCTATAATTAGTTTTATATTCATAAGATCAAGTGACTTGCTGGAAATGTAGGGGTCACGGTATTGTATAAAAAATTAGAATTATTTACCCTTTTTTTCCCCAAAGCTTGATCTAATTCATACCTCATTTTGATACAACAAAATGAGCTCATTGTATTATTTCAAGGACATATCTCCTTGAATTCAAGAATTTTCATTGAAAACATAACATCTTGTTTGTTTTAGTTGAAAGCATTCCAAACATATTAGCATTCATGAAACTTGGTTTTCAACTCAGGAGGACAATGAGAATGAGGGATAAGAAAACTGTGGACCAGAAATCCAGACCCATTTTTAGAAAGAGAAAGTGGATGAAGACATAACTGACTTAGAACTTGTTGAAACTTTAGATGATTAAAAAAAGGAAAAAGGTTAGTCTGCACCAGCTAATCTCAGAAAGTCTTTAGAATAGAAAGCCTCAGGATATTTTAAGATGGTGGTGTGTTGTTGGGCTGAGTTGGGAGTAGTTGAGAATCTGAATAAAGAGTAGGAATCCCACCCACTGCTCCCCCCCAACCTTTCTGAACCTTGCGCAGAGAGGTGATTACCCCTCTCCCAGAGTGATCAGAGGTCTGACAGGGGTGCTGCAGACCCAGTGTGATAAGGTAGAGGCACTGCACTGAGAGTAGAGACCTGCAGACATGTCCAGATAAAGGGCATCAAATCCCCCACACCTAGTTTGGCCACATGTTCCGGCTCTGACTGTTGGACATAAGCTTCCAGGCATAAAGCCAGAGAGTTCTCCTCTAAAGAAAGGGCATATCTCCAGGGAAGATACCTAAGCGTACAGGTACATGGTGATTTCCCAGCAAAAAGGCAGCTTGCCGCCTGATTACAGCAGTGCAGTCTGCCAGTGTGGCCGGCTCATGGATGTCCCCATCAGCTTCTTCCTCTCCCACCCTGACATGTGGATGGCATGACTCCTCCATGGAGGTGTTGTTCAGTGAAACGGGAAAATGAAGCAAGAGAGTGGATAACATGGACTCCAGGAAGCTATAGCTCCAACATAAGGGAAAAGTGGCAAGCTTAGCAGGAGTCCATATTGGAGCAGCACAGAGGGCTTCAGAAAGTATGCTCTGAGAAAGAAGAAATGGAACCTGATAAAGTGCTCATCTGATGATGCGCAAAAGAATCTTCCAGGGAAGTCTGTAAGAGTGGAGAGTTTTCGGAAACATTAGCAATGGGGATATAAAAAGGTTAAAAATATAAATAAATAAAGATGATAAGCCCTAGAAATGGAATTGTTATGTGAAAAATGAAATGACATTGTAATACGATATTAGGGTCAGTTGTAAATAGTGTCACATATAGTCACATATTTTTTAATGAATTTTTAATTAACAAAAACTTGTTTTACAACTTGACACGAAGGATGGAAATAAGTAAAATGATGAGAAAAGTAGGGAAGTTCTGAATTCTAATCTTTGAACATTAGGAGCATAAACATATTTTCTAGAAACAAAAAAGTAAAAACAAAAGAAAGACTTATGTTAAAAACTATATGCCTCCCAGGCATAAAGATTATAGAGTTGGATTTCTGTTTTTATTTACTTTGTAAGAACTGTTTGATATTTTTAAAAAACAATACACAAGTATGATATGATGTAAAAAGAGTGGGCAGACAAACACAAGTGACTTACGTAACTCTAATTTTTCAGCTGCATAGACAGTATTGTATTGCTCTCTGACCCTGGGAAAGCTACTTAACTTTTAAGAAGATTTAGTTTCATCATTTGCAAAATGGAGATGATGATTATAACAATAACCTTCTATGAATGTTAGAGAACAAAATGATGCATACAAAGCATTTGGTAGAGTGCTTGGTACATATTATTGATGATGGGTATTATTAATGCTACTTTAGTACAGGTGTATTTGGCTCTCTAATCCATTAAATTTTTAATAAGCTATGGGAAAGCAGATTGCATCTGAATAACACTTTGGCTTTACTTGATTAATTCACTTTCATGTATCGCGGAGAAGGAAATGGCAGCCCACTCCGGTGCTCTTGCCTGGAGAATCCCAGGGACGGGGGAGCCTGGTGGACTGCCGTCTATGGGGTCACATAGAGTTGGACATGACTGAAATGACTTAGCAGCAGCAGCAGCAGCAGCAGTAGCAAACTAACCTTTAAAGCCAGAAATGATTGTGTCTGGATAGTTAATCAATTTCCCATTAAAGTCATGGCACTAATAATGCTTTTTACTTCTAAGGCTAGTTAGAATTACTTATGAGAACTCTTTAAGTTTTCAACTTTAAAGTAAAAAATTAGCTTGTATATTCTATTTTAAAATGAGCTGTTAGCATATATGTGCTTAGTTGCATCTGACTCTTTGTGGCCCCATGGACTGTAACTCGCCAGGGTCCTCTGTCCATAAAATTTTCCAAGCAAAAATACTGGAGTGAATTGCCATTTCCTACTCCAAGGGATCTTCCCAAACCAGGGATTGAACCCACGTCTCTGGCATCTCCTGCATTGGCAGGTGGATTCTTTACTACTGCATTACCTGGGAAACCCATGAAGGGGGGGAAAATTATATAGACACACACACACACACACAGACTCACACATATATGTACACACACATATATGTACACACACACAGTCCAGTTCAGTCACTCAGTCATGTCTGACTCTTTATGACCCTATGGACTGTAGCACGCCAGGCTTTCCTGTACATCAACTCCGGAGCTTACCCAAACTCATGTCCATTGAGTAGGTGATATAATCCAACCATCTTATCCTCTGCCATCCCCTTCTCCTGCCTTCAGTCTTTCCCAGCATCAGGGTCTTTTCCAGTGAGTCAGTTCTTCTCATCAGGTGGCCAAAGTATTGGAGTTTCAGCTTCAGCATCAGTCCTTCCAGTGAATGCTCAGGACTGATTTCCTTGAGGACTGACTGGTTGGATCTCCTTGTAGTCCAAGGGACTTTGAAGAGTCTTCTCCAACGCCAAAGTTTAAAAGCATCAGTTCTTTGGCACTCAGCTTTCTTTTAGTCCAACTCTCCCATCCATACATGACTAAAAGCCATAGCTTTGACTGGATGGACCTTTGTTGGCAAAGTAATGTCTCTGCTTTATAATATGTTGTCTAGGTTGGTCATAACTTTCCTTCCAAGGAGTAAGTGTCTTTTAATTTCACAGCTGCAGTCACCTTCTGTGATGTCATATACCATGTGTATGTATGTACACACACACATAAATATTTTATATATCGAGACATATATGCTTGCTTAGTTGTTCAGAGGTATCTGCCTGTTTGCATCCCCATGGATTGTAGTCCGCCAGGCTTCTCTGTCCATGAGATTTTCCAGGCAAGAATACTGGAGTGGGTTGCCATTTCCTACTCCGGAGAATTTTTCCACCCCAGGGATTGAACCCACATCTCTTGCTGTCTCCTGCTTTGATAGGCAGATTCCTTACCACTGGCGCCACCTGGGAAGCCCTCTTAGCATATATTTCCTATTGCTAAATGTTTAAAGAATTCTAAGGTGGGTTTTCATGATTACTAGTGTCTTTTGTATAATAACTATTCCTTCTTGTGTGCATGACACATTGTTAGTGCTCATTTGATGATTGAGAATAAGTGCAAATAATGACAAAAACTTGCTTTAGCTAATTTTGAAAATGTTATTCTTACTGTACTGTGTCTTTGGTGATACAAGGCTCTGGATGTTGATAGCTTTTTAAATTCGTGCATAAGTAAACTGATCATTGAAATCTGCCACTTAATACCTCTTCAGTTCAGTTCAGTCGCGCAGCACGCCAGGCCTCCCTGTCCATCACCAACTCCTGGAGTTCAAGTCAGTGATGCCATCCAGCCATCTCATCCTCTGTCGTCCCCTTCTCCTGTCCCCAACCCCTCCCAGCATCAATCTTTTCCAATGAGTCAACTCTTCGCATGAGGTGGCCAAAGTACGCACTAAAGAAAACCACCAGAGCATTTAGTACTAGTGCATGCTTCCCCAGTGGCTCAGAGGTTAAAGCGTCTGCCTGGAATGCAGGAGATCCGGGTTTGATCCCTGAGTCAGGAAGATCCCCTGGAGAAAGAAATGGCAACCCACTCCAGTGTTCTTGCCTGGAGAATCTCATGGAGGGAGGAGCCTGGTAGGCTACAGTCCATGGGTTCCCAAAGAGTCGGACATGACTGAGCAACTTCACTCACTCACTCACTCACTCATGTATTTTCTGGATTATTTTGCCACCACTATTGTGCCTTGTATTCTTTAGTTAACTTTTTATGTGGGAATGTTCTGTCTCCCCAGCTAGACTGAAAATACTTTAGCAAAAATACAAAAAGAAACCTGTGAATATGTGACTATATCTGCCTATTTTTGCATAAAGAAACATAAGAAGGATACACGAGACACGGTGAGATGGTTACCTCTGGAGAATCCCAGGATGGGGGAACCGTATGGGCTGCCGCCCGCGGGGTCGCACAGGGTTGGACACGACTGAAGCGACTTGGCGGCAGCAGCCGCAGCAGAGGTGGGCAGGAATGAGGTGGAGGGTAGTAGAGTAGGCGTGTGCCTCTCCATGTGGCTCTGACTTGTGAACCATGTTAATGTTTCCTTATCAAAAATAAATTTAAAAGAATCTTTTTAAAGCAAGCTTGAAGAGAGAATATGAACAGAAGCAAAGGGGATGATAACTGTCTATCAAGTTGCATAAAGACACAGAAGAAATATTAATCCACTCGGTGCTCTGAGTATGTGGTTAGTAGGATATATGATGAGTAGAAAGAGAATTTCAAATAAATCCTGCCCTTTCTGTAGTGGTTTGTTGATATTGTAATTGTGCATGCTAAGCCACTTCAGAAGTGTCTCTTTTGCAACCTTATGGACTGTAGCCTGCCAGGCTCCTCTGTCCATGAAATTCTGCAGGCTAGAATACTGGAGTGGGTTGATATTATAATTAGAAAATTCTTATTTATGTATTTGAAGATAAAGCACATAAGTAAATATTATATCGACATTCTAACCAGAAAAGAGTTACAAGGATGGAATGAGAGAAAGTAAGAAAGACCCCTTGTAGCATTGGGTTAGAAGTGGAGACATTGGTATGAAATACTAAGAGCCATGTACATAATAAATGATGTCACCAACAAAATAAATATGTAAAAAATAATAAAGAAAAATCAATAATATATTTTAAATATATAAAATTATATATATATATATGTATATGTATATTTAACAACTCTGATGACTGAAAGAGTCTGGAGACAGTGATCTTGATCTCAAGATAAATATTTCCCACTAAAAGAGCAGGGTTCTTTGGAGAGTTATCTCATTCCAGCTCTAAAACAAGGAATGATTCAAGACTAATGCAGACTTCTCAAAAGGATACTGACTTAAAGAGGTCCCCAATGCCAAATTTGGAACTGTTTGAATGATGGTAATTCCCTGTGGTTCAGATGTTAAAGAATCTGCATGCAGTGTGTGAGACGTGAGTTTGATCCCTGTGTTGAGGCGATTCCTTGGAGGAGGGCATGGCAGCCCACTCCAGTATTCTTGCCTAGAGAATCCCCATGTATAGAGGAGCCTGGTGGGCTACAGTCCATGGCGTCACAGAGTCGGATACCACTTGAGTGTCTAAGCACAGCACAGTGGATTATAACACAATGAATTAAAGAATCTGTAATTTATAAATCTACAGGTCTATGTTTTAACTAATGTGAAAAATTCTTTAAGAAAAATGCTAGTGGAATCATAGAAAAATTACCGTTTTGCAGTCCCCAAGACAATACTGATTCAATACCATCAATGGATGGTAGAATTATTGAGTAAACTGCTTGAGGGGGAATAAAATAGTCATGGTCAGGTACCAATCAGAGCATTGATGAATTACAAGGGGGAAAAGAACTTTTAAAGATAGCTGGCATAGATATCACCGTGACCAAGTGGTTAAACACGTCACCACCAATAACAGTGTAAACTGAAAGTATGTGCTTCTCACCTGACACCATGGGAAGGACGCATCACCCAAAATGTTTAAGTCACATTTGCTTATGGGGAAATAATGAACAATTCCAGATTGTGAGACGTTCTACAAAACAATTGGCCTGAATTTCTCAACGTCTTAATAACGATTTGTCTTATTTAAAAAACAGGAGGATTAAAACAGAAAGAGAAATGACAACAAAATGGACTGTATGATCCTTGCCTGAATCCTGAGTGATTTTTTAAAAATTGCATTTGGGGGACAATTAGGGAAATATGAATATAGAATGTGTGTTGGGTAGGAATATTTTATCTATGCTCTTTCCCTATGAAGTGATTGTATTTTGATTAAGTAAAAATAATGTCCCTATTCTCTTAGGTGGTTAAGCAAAAAAAGTTGAAAAATATATGTGTGTGTGAGAGAGAAAAAAAAAGAGAGGAAGCAAGAAAGACAGACTTAGAAATGTTTCGTATTTGAAAGCTGGAAAAAATCATTTGAAGGACAGATGATGCCATGCATTCTTTTTTTTGTAACAAGTGCTTTAGCAGACTCTTCGCCAGTACAGACTGAGTGAAGATTTTGATTTTGCAAGGAAATGGTGTGGATTGGAGGCAATTAGCATGTTTCCTAAAATGTGGGATAGATGTTAGTTAAATGTTTTGAAAATACGTGATCAAAGAATATCGAGACATTAAAATGAAAATCTGTCTAGGTTGCTGATTTGGGTGGACACCTGTCTCTCTTTCTCTTTGAGAATTGCCTGTCACCATGGCTTGATTGGGAAAATGAGTAATCCTTAGCTAAGATAATATATTTTAAGTTAGTAATGTTTCCATTTTGCACGAGAAATGGAAGTCCCTGTTTGCCTGCTAGCTTAGTCAGCTTTACGGAGGACCAGCAAACCTGGGCAAGCACCATGTGTGCCGGGAAGGTGTTCCGCCTGCCTCGGAAGCCAAGGGCTGCTCCCTCTGTGTGCTGTTGTTCACAAGCAGCGCTGCTGTGTGCTTCCCGTGCCAGACTTCTCACCCTCAGCAGGACGCTCGTCAGAGCTGTTTATCGTGACGATAAACAACTACCAGCGCATTTAAGAGACACCCTCTGGCTCGGAGTCAGACATCTGCCAAGGCTTTGATTATTCTATCTCAGTTTATTTCAGCAAACAAATACAACGTGCTTACTGTATACAAGGCAGGGTCCTGGTGCTCCCTAGGCTACCAAGATAAATAAAATGTAGCATGTGCCGAAGAGAAGTATATAATCCAGGGAGAGAGGGCTTGCGGCAGTTACGTCAATATCTATTATTAAAAGGCAGAGAATGAGGAGTGAATTAGGGGACAACCAACAATGTCCTAAGAGCATCTGGTGTTCAGAGGCCTCGTGTCTTTTAGGACTCTCGTGCAGGTCTTTCTCAAAGTGGAGGCTTAAAGCCCAGGCATCCAGATGGTTTGGGACATTTACAGAACCATGATTCATAGATGTGAGATCTGGTTGTATGTTTTTTTTTTTTTTAATTGCCCTGTTTTCCGATGTTAATTATTGCAGCTAGGCTGCCAAGCAAACATCTGTTCCGAGTTGCATTCTGGATACAGGCTTGTTGCTTTGGCCCCTCTTGGTAGAAACTATTTTTACTTCACATGGAGTATTATATAATCTCCGTGAATGCTGAGTAGTATGTACAGATCATCAAACTACTACAGGTCAGCACCTGGCCCGAAGATTCACAGGAAAGGAGAAAACAACACATAAGTATAAGGATGTGTATCTTAAAGCTTATAATTAGTAAAAAAAAAAAAACAAAAAAAAAACACAACAACTTAAACCACAAACACAGAAAGAAAATATTGCCATTTTTTGTTTATCACATTAAAGGTGAAAGTATCAGAGGTCTTCAAAGGCTGTTTACTTTGCAAGCTTGTTTTTTTAAACTATGGTACTCATTAGAGCATGTTGTGGAAAAATGGTTACTATCGTGGACTGTAAATAAATACAGCTTTTGGAGAGCAGTTTGGCAATATGTGTCAAAGAGTCATAGTCATCATGTTCTTTGACCCAATAATTCCAATCTGAGTATTTCTAAGGAAATTCTCTGAAGAAGCTTCATGCATAAAGTTATTCATCACCACAGTGCTTATAATAGTGTAAAACTGGAAACAGCCTCTGCAGGTTAACTGTGGGTTTTCTACCTTCTGAAATATTATACAGCATTTCGAAATGATGATTATAACTGATAATAACATGGAAAATGCTCCTGTTGTGTTATGTGGAAAGGCAAGACACCAAATTGAACTTAGAGTGCATATAGAATTTTAAGAATTATAGAAATTAGATGGTGTATTTGAAATGAACCCTTCTCAATTAGTAGATGTTGTTTTTAAGTATCCAGCAACAGGGGACAACGGCAGAAGCAAGGAGAGGTGAAACAGAATGCAATTTTTTTGGTAGCAGCACTGAAAGCAAGTAACTTACCAGGTGGCTCGGTGGTAAAGAATCTACCCACCAATGCGGGAGACGCCAGAGATGCAGATTTGATCCCTGGGTTGGGAAAATCCCCTGGAGAAGAAAATGGCAACCCATTCCAGTATTCTTGCCTGGAAAATTCCATGGGCAAAGAAGCCTGGCGGGCTACAGTTCATAGTGTTACAAAGAATTGAACATGACTGAGCGACCGAACACAGAATAAATATGGTTTCTGTACCAGCGGAGCCATAAAGGAAGCCCAAGACACTGGAGTGGGTAGCCTACCCCTCTCTAGTGGATCTTCCCCGCCCAGGAATCGAACTGGGGTCTCCTGCATTGCAGGTGGATTCTTTAGCTATCAGGAAGCCTTGCAGTGCATTCTAGAAGGTTGTATATGAAAATGTTTATACTGTGCACATTTGGATAAGACAGAACCTTATTTTCCCCCTTTTTCTGTTTTCCGCATTTCCTCTATAAAGGAAACAAACACTTCTCCACACTCCAGGCCTCAGTATGATATGTCTTTTCCACTTGGTTCTATAAAGTGAGGAATGAAGCAGACTTGTTGGGTTTAGAGAGAAAAGTATGTTTCTGTTCTGTCTCAAAATGATGAAATTATTCAACAATTAGGTAAAACGTGTGTGTTAGTCTGGAGCCCGCCAGGCTTTTCTGTCCATGGAATTCTCCAGGCAAGACTACTGGAGTAGGTTGCCATTCCCTTCTCCAGACGATCTTCCTGACCCAGGGATTGAACCCAGATCTCCCACGCTGGAGGCAGATTCTTTACCATCTGAGCCACCAGGGAAGCTCAGATAAAACTTGGTTCCATTTTATGTAGTAAGAGTCCAGTGAAATTTTGGTCAGCTAATAAGTTTTTGTAACTGGAGCTTGAAAGCACATTCAAGAGCCAAAAACACGAAACTCTCATTGCCCTTTAATCAGAGTAGCCTAGAGAACTTTAGAGAAGTTGGACTAGGAAGGATGGGCTGACCAACAGAGAGGCCCCGAAGTGTTTCCTTCCCCACATCCCAGCCCTTTTTCTTTCCATTGACATGTTGGGTACAATAGCTGAGCCTGTGACCTGTCAAGGATGTGTCTGTTCCCCTTAAGGAAGGCTGTGCTTTCAACCCACGTGAGTTCTCTGCCCTGATAGTTAAACCAATCACTTGTATTTTCTTAGAACTACTGATGAAGGCTAATCTGACTGTCAACCCCCTCCCTCACTCCCAGAGTCCCTTAGAATGATCTAGAACAGGACATTAATTATTCTACCTCCAAGGCTATGTTATACACTAGACAGAGCAAACAAAATCACCTTTCCTCCCCTATAACTGAGGCTGCACCCATGCTCTGTATTATCATCTCTGTCTTTGTTCCCTCCTGATCCTTACTTTTGTGTGGTTGGAGATCTGAACATTACCTAGACAACCAACACTAGCTATATTAATCTCTTTTTGAATTTCAGCAAATATTCATTAAGCACCTACCCTGTGCTAGGTAGTGAGTGAGGTATGTGAGATGTAAGAATAAACGCATAATCCCTACCCTCAAAAAATTTTATAGGATAATGGAAAATACCAAGCAATCACTCTAGGATAGATAAAATGTCAGGAATGAGCACAGGCTGTTACAGATTTGACAAATAAGCTAAGACCTGCAGAATTTAAGTAAGACACATGTGTATAAATCATGTCCCAAGTAGAAGGAACAGCAGGTACTAAAGGCAAACCAGTGTATGACAGATAGAGGCTATGATGGGGCAATGGCAACAGAGAATCCAGAACAATCAAATCATTAACTGAATCTTTATTTCACGTACTAGGGTTTTTTTGTTTTTGTTTTTGTTTTTAGCTTCATCTTGGGCACAAAGGTATTATTAAAGTTTCAGTTATTGGAGTGCCATGAATGTGGAGTGGAGTGTCATGGAATGTCATTAGTGGAGTGTGTTTTAAAAAGGGTACTCCAGAGCCAGGGCAAACTTAGTGGCGGTGGAGATCCAAAGACATAAATGGTTCTTTAAAGTGTGAGTAAAATGGAATTTTGTTGATTGCTTGGTTGGGGGAGAGATGAGGCAAAGAAAAAATCCGAAGAGAGAGTACTTTGTTTTCCGGTTTCTGCCCCACTCACTGTGATAAGCAAATGAAGGATGGCGGTCTGTCAGGGAGAGAGGAATGGGGAGCTGATAAGTTTGGTTTTAGGCTGAGTCTGAGGTGTATGAGTGGAGGCATCGAGTAGGGGATTGCATGTGGTTATCAGAAGCTCAGTAGAGAGATCTGGGCTGGAGGTGTACGTTGGGGAAGCCGTCAGCATTTGTGTGGAGTTGAAACAATGGGAGTGGAGGAACGACACTCAGAGAACCGTCTGTAATAAATGGAGCCTTGGAAACTCGGAAAGTCTTAAGAGACGAAATAGGAAGAATTCACCAAAAGGGCAGAAGAAAGACCCAAAAACCTGAGAACGTGATGTCCTAGGGGTCAAGAAAGAAGCAGAGGTCAGCAGGGCCGGTGCTGCAGAGGTGAGTAAATAAATAATCCTTATTCACAAGGACAGTTAGGAACAAGAAGGTCACTGGTGATTTTGTTTGTAGAGAGAGACCTAGAGTGGAGGAGGGAGCCAGATAATAGTGAGATTTTAAATGTAGACAAGGAGACAAAAATGTTAGACGATCTTTCAGTTAGCTTGGTTGAAAATGGAGGGAGACCGAGATGTAGGCTGACGCATATAGGTCCTAAGAAGTTTTTATTTCATTTTGCTTTTATGATGGGAGAGACTTGGCTGTGTGCTTATGCCTGATTGTCTAAAGTTTCCAGAGAGAGGAGAGATCCCTGACAAGGCAGGCAGAAATACTGATCTTGGGAGGCTCAGGAGGTCCTTCTTTCTACCAAAGAGGAAGGAAGGTTAGAAGAGAGCTGATAGGGAAGTGGGAGCTGAAGGGGTTCTCATCTGACCACGTTAGATTTCACTGTGTTAGGTTGGAGTGCGGTTATGGATTGCGCGTAGGTCAGTCGCACAGAGAAAGTTGGAGTGAGGCCTTGAGGAGGAGGTGGGCATTGGAAATGGTTCACAGGTGAGGAAGGCGTGACCTCGAGGGACCCCGGGAAGGGCTGCTGCTTACTGATGACAACCCAGACACACATGAGGGGGGAGATGAGGGTTACAGCTAACCCTTAACGCTGGTCCAAGTATCATGTTTAGAAAGGCATGCACTGCGTCTGATTAAGCCTTTAAGGATTCTCAGTGGGCACTAGCAACATGGCGTTATTATTCTGAGTGACTGATTTTGCCAAGTCTGGATCAGCATCAGCAGGGGTTTAATGACAATGTGTACAGGCTCTGACAGTGATTAGGTTTGGATTAAAGCTTCAATAAAAGTTAGCTGCTGCTATCATCATCACCATCATTCAGTTCACTCTGACAATACCAGAAGTTCTGGAAGGTTTACAGTTTAAGGCTTTACTGTAGAATGTGGACATGCCATCAGTGCTGCACTGTCCTGTGTTAGAAAGACAGAAGGCACTGGGCATTCCTGTGCGGAGAGGACAAGATTAAGACAAATACTAAAAAGCATTCTCAAAATGGAAAAAAAGAAAGTTCAGTGTTTATCCACTGAGTCTTTTTAAGAAGTAGGTTTCCTTGTTGACTAGGAATTTCATTGCTTCCCTGGGTGACCTTTTACTTCATAGAACAGAGTGGGATTGGGGTGGGTGCAAGTGGGAAATGATGATCCTTGCCTAAATCTATCTCCTTTATTGGATGAAAAACTTTAAATACAAAAAACCATATTCATAGTACAGTAGCCTTGTTTTCACAAACAGTGAGTAATAATAAAGTAATAGTAAAAGATAATCTCAGGACCCCAGGCTAAGATCCCTTGATATATATATAGTCTGTGTAATTCCTAGAGGATTTAACTTCTAGAATATGTATAATGGCAAAATTTATTGTTATTCAATATAAAAATGAGGTAAGAAAGTATAATAAAACTGAAAATAATACCAATACAGAAGTGTTAGTATATATATATAAAGAGCTTCCCTGATAGCTCAGTTGGTAAAGAATCTGTTTACAATGCAGGAGACCCCTGCTCAGTTCCTGGGTTGGGAAGATCTCCTGGAGAAGGGATAGGCTATCCACTCCTGTATTCTTTGGCTTCCCATGTGGCTCAACTGGTAAAGAAACCACCTGCAATTTGGGAGACCTGGGCTTAATTCTTGGGGTTGATCCCTGGACAAGGGAATGGCTACCCACTCCAGTTCTCTGGCCTGGAGAATTCCATGGACTGTATAGTCCATGGGGTCACAAAGAGTCAGACACGACTGAGCAATTTTCACTTTCACTTCAGTGTATATAAAGTATATATAGTATGTATAAAAGCTTTCTAAAATGTTTAAATTGTATTATTCTTCTCCCTTTACACTTTTTCCTATGTTTGGCTTACAACAGAGAGGAGTAAGGGTTTTAAAAACAACTTGTCTTTCATTTTTACTTATGATTATTTTCTCTGTAAAAATGTGGTGATGTGTTCTATTCTTTCCATATAGCTCACAGTCTTTTGTGTGGTCTCTTATTTTTACCATCTTCCTCTATAAACATTATCTTAGCTAATTTTCTTAAGTGAATGTTATTTCAATCAAAAAAAAAAACAAAACCCTCTCATTTGAGCTGTCTCAGTGCTAATGCATGAGCAATATTGACCTTGTTGGCTGGCAACAAAGTCAAGAGGTTTTTATCCTTGTGTGTGTTAGCGTCTCCGAAAGAAGTGAAGAAGCTCAGTTGAAGCAGGGTGGGATTTTATAAGATACACTTGAAGTAAATCAAGACATTTAACACTGGGTATTCCAGGTATTCCAACCCTTTTTCAGTCAAACCACAAAACTTTTCAGTGAGAGGTTATAGTATATTCATTCACCAGGCTAGTTTTTGTGGTTACGTCTCTAGCCAATCACATTTTTAAAAAGAGATTTCTATACTCCTAGGATGAGATTTTCCCCTATTTTGGAGGTATTAAAACTCAAACATCAGGAGAGTTTTAAAAAAATATGTATTTTTTTTCTCTTTCCATATTCTTAGACACTTTAACTTTGTTCCTGAGAGATAAACGAAAATTTGGTCACGCTACACTTAGCAGTATTTTATATCTGAAAATGATGAATAGAAACCAGGAAAGGAATTATATTTTTCTTTATTGAATCTAAAAACTCCAGGTAGTGAACAGACTATTCCTAGAACTGAGTGAGTGGTGCACAAAGACACTTTGTTTTGGCATGAAAAAGCTCTGTTGAAACTGCTCCTTTTAAGTTAAAAAACTATGTTAACTGGTTTAACGTCTAGGAAAGCATCGATGCTTGCCAATATTGAAAGCCCAAAACCTGTGGTGGTGGGGGGGGAACCCAAACATTAAAATGTGAATATAGCTACAGAACATGTGTTTTTAAAGTTTGTGAAACTTGGACTTCTTCCAGGTTTACAAGTAATATCGTAAGGGGTGGTTTTTGTTGTTCTATTTGTTACACAATTTTCAGGAGGAAACGTTTCTAGATATTTAAAAAAACTATTTTGACTTGAGCTCCATGAAAGAATGTTGCTTTCTGTGAACTAGCTGTGATGACGTCAGCACTGTGTGGGATAAGATTCCCTCAGGGTTTAGTTGACCGAGGAAATGTCTGCTTTCTCCACTGCACGCGGCAGAGGGTAAGGACAGAGCCCAGAATTCAGTGCAGTGGTAGAGGCTGTAAAGTTAGATTACCAGATGTGTACAGAAGCAAAAATGGTGTTCGTAATTCAGTTTTGATAAGTAAAATCCTGTACCCATAATTCTTCCTACTGTGCCTTGTTTTCAGGACCAGTGCAAAGTTTCACTTTGCTGGTGTTGCAGTCCACTGTGCAACTGTCACCAACTGGAGTACATAAAACACATATGCAAAAATAAAAAACTACTGAATAATTAAAAATGTGACAAATATACAATATTAAATAAGAAAAAATAATTCCACCACCTGAAAAATCCATTTTTAGCATTTCTGTCTTCTTCCCTCTCAGTTTGTATTTTTTCACATATGCTGTTACAGTTTTATAATATATAAATTCATTGTTTATTCTGTTTTCTTACCTAACATCAGATATGTATTTCATATTATTTTTCAATTTAAGAAATAAGGCATAGTCAAACCACTCACTGTGATCCTTTCCATTCTTCATGATTTAACTAAAATGCCTTCCTTTCCATGAGCAGTCAAAATTGTTTCTCCTTTGTGCTTCTCTGCCTGAACCATGGTCATTTATGCCCATGTTTTCTCCCCTAATAAACTGAGAATTACTGGAAGGTAGTTCATTCAGCTTTAAATTCCCCCCAGTAGCTAGTAGACTGCCTTGTTCATGGTAGGCACAGAATAAATCCTTGAATATTGAATTAATCTATAGAATCATTTACAATAAACTAACTTAAAATGAAGTTAAGGTGAGAAGGAAAGAGCAGAGCCATAGGAGGAAAATCACAAAAGAGGGAGGAAGTGATAGTATTAATTTCTGATGAGGTAGAGGGAGAATTTAAATGTAAAAACATTAAATACAGAGAACATTATGAAGATATGTCATAAGTCTGTATGTACCACACAATATTGCAGTCAAATTGAAATTAAAAAACACTTAAAGAGGGAGTAAAAAAGGATTATAAACTGCCTAGAAAATAATGAAGAGAGAACATATTATACCAGAATTTTTGGAATGTAGCAAAAAGTTTACTAAAGAGTAAAAGCAAAAAAAACAAAGTGATCAGAAGAAGCTAGGAAAAGACTAACAAAGTGAAACAGATAAAAGCAGGACGAGCATAATACTAATGTAAAAACCACAAGAAAGGAAAACTAAAAGGGGGGAAAGCAATATAAAGGACAAGAAAGCCAAAGCTGATAATTTTAAGAAACAAAATAAAATGTCATTTTGAGAGGCTGATTTAGGGACCAAAGTAAAAGTAATGAAAATAAGAAAGAAACAAGATGAGAAAAGAGATAAAAACCACAGAGAGAATATTTATCAACAAGAATGTTCTCAATAAGAGAATACTCAGTTGCAACAAAGGTAAAAATTTAGGAAACAGATTTCCTAGTTTTCTTCCTGCACACACCTAGGTAAACACATTTTCCAAGAGAGAATGAAAGTTACCTTGGTGTGTGCAGGAAGAAAACTGGGAAGCTACTACATTGCCCTTCTGAGCTGACACGCCTGTTCTACAGTAATTTTCCTTGAACGTCTGTGTGTGTGCTCACGTGTCTGACTCTTTGCGTCTCCGTGGATTGTAGTCCACCAGGCTTCTCTGTCCGTGGGATTTCCCAGGCAAGGATACTGGAGTGGGTATTGCCATTTCCATCTCCAGGGGAATCTTTCCCACCCAGGGACCAAACCAGCATTTCTTGTGTCCCCTGAATTGGCAGGCAGATTCTTTACCATCTGCACCACCTAGAAAGCCTTTCCTTGAACCTTTTACCTTAAATATGCCCTTACTTGAGTTAGTGGCTCTAGTTTGGCACTAATATGCATAAATCCTCAAAGTCACCTGTATTCGCAAAATTTTACTTTCTTATTTCACTTTTCAGAAAAGTGTTAAACTTGTTAAATGAATTTGTGAAGGGCAAAATAGTTTTCCATAACTGAACCACCAGTTTTTGGTTTTGTTTGCTTTTGACATTTTTAGGATATTTAAGCATATTTTGAAAGTCAGGGAAAAGATACCAATGAAGAGGAGGGGAGAGAAGTTATAAAAGGTCTCTTGTGAGCTCTGTAAGTTCTTTGTTAAAGTTTAAAGTTGTTTCTGAAATTTTCACTTGCCCCTTTTAATTGAAATTAAACCTCAGAGTAAAAGAAAATTTAAGCCTTCCTTCTCCCACTAGATTAATACTGATTATTAATCTTTGGTACTGGATTGACTGAATTTACTAAGTCACTTCAGTTGTGTCTGACTCTTTTCAACCCTATGAACTGTAGCCCACCTGTCTCCTCCGTCCATGAGGATTCTCCAGACAAGAATACTAGCGTTGCCGTGCCTTCCTCCAGGGGATCTTCCCAATCTAAGATTCAAACTTGTGTCTTTTACATCTACCGGCATTGGCAGGTGGGTTCTTGATCACTGGCGCCACCTGGGAAGCCCAAAAAATTAACTCGTAGAGTCCTCTAAACAACCAAATGCTATTGGTAAATTCCAGCTTTTACAGATGCTGGGCAAGAGAAACATTTAGCAACTAGTAAAGGTCCAGAGGGCTTCCCAGGTGGCACAGTGGTAAAGAACCTGCCTGCAGTTATTCAATCTGGAAGAAATGGGGGATTTTATATCTTTATTTCTTACTATTTTATTTTGTTTTCTTTTTCTCTTCTTGCATTGGCTAGCTCTAGTCAATGTTTAGTAATGGTGGCAGTACATATTCACTCCATATCCATTCTTAAGAAAAAACTTTCAGTATTTCATCATGGAGTATTATGTTTACTGAGGTTTTCTTATATATACTCTTTATTAGATTAAAGAAGTTTTCATCTCTTCCTAGTTTGCTAAGATTTTAGCGTAACTGAATGTTGAATTTATCAAATAACCTTTCCTCTTTCTATTGAGAAAATCGCATGATGTTTCTCCTTTATTTTATTAATGTGTGAGTTAATGGCAACAGGTTTTTGAATGTTGTCATCCTTGCATTCTTGGAATAAACCCGTTTTGATTATATTATCTTTTTTCATGCATTATCTGGATTGGTTTGTTAATGTTTTGTTTAGAATTTTAGTATCTGTGTTTACAAAGAGTCAGTCAGTAGTTTTTCTTGGTTGCAATATCCTTATTAGATTTCGGTATCATGAGTATGCTGGCCTGATAAAACAACCCGAGTTTTCTATCATTATTCACTGAGCGTAGTTGGGTAGTGTCAGTGTTAGTTAATCCTTAAATTCTTGGTAGAATTTACCAGCAAGTCACCTGGGGCTGAAGTTTTCTGTGTGGGACTATCTTTTTCTTCTGTTGCTTTTTAAGTTACTTTCTTTGTATTTGGTACTTGGCACTTTTACCTCATGTGTCTAAGTGTGGTTTTTATCAAAGGTATCTAGCAGAATGATCTGTAATATCTGCTGAACCAGCAAACGAGCGTATTTGTCAGTAAAGCAGCCACCTTCCTCTCATTAAGGATAAAATTATGGAGAAATCCATGAAGCTAAAAATGAATCTGCCTTTACGGTGTTCCACAAAGTAATTAATGCACAGAAAGTGAAAGTCGCTCAGTTGTGGCTGACTCTTTGCCACCCCAAGGACTGTAGAATTCTCTAAGCCAGCATACTGGAGTGGGTAGCCTTTCCCTTCTCCAGAGGATCTTCCCAACCTAGGGATCGAAACCAGGTCTCCTGCATTGCAGGCAGATTCTTTACCAGCTGAGCCACCAGAGAAGCCCAGTGCACAGAAAGTGCTTCTAAGAATGCCTAGCATAGACGAGGTGCTGCATACATTTCATGACTGCTGTTATTGCCTTCTTTGTTGTATTCTCTTCTCCCCTGCCATATTAATGTGCTTTTTTTTTTTTTAATGATAGAGGAAATCTAAAATCACTTGGTCTTAAATGAACAGAAGACTGTATAAAGCATGCTGTATACTATCATGACCAACAAAAAGCAAGATCAAAACATGTAAACCATGCATTTGATAAACTGAGCCTTGAAGTCCAAGGTTTATATTTTCTCTGTCTTTTGCTTTGGAAGAGTTAATTAATCTGTCACTTTCCCACTTGTCTCCCTCACCTGTGTCACTTAATTACTTTTGAGTTCTCCCAAGTGGCAAATTAGCCATCTAACTTGAACATTAAGTGGGTAACTGTGTCTCTTACTAACACCCTTGGAGACTGTTGTAGAATTAAATAATTTTTTCTTCAAGAATGGACACGCTTTTGTTCAGATTTGGAGAGCCTATTTTTTAGTGATATAAATAGTAGCATTGACATTGAACACAACAGAAATTTTGGCCTTTGTTTTAATTATACTAAGTACAAAAAGTCCTATAAATAGAAGTTAGATGACATTACTGAAACTAAGTTGATATTAAAGAATTATTATCATTTTAAAATATTTTATATAGTGATTATATATTTTTAAAAGATTTCTTAATTTCTTTAGACTCATACTGAAATATTTCTGAGTGAAATGACATGATGTCTGGTACTTGGACTAAATAATATAGGAAGACTATAGTATGTCAGGGCAGAGAAAAAATAAAACTGACCAAGCTGAAGCATGGGTACTTAAGGGTTCATAATATCAATCTGAAGATTTGTGCATATGTATATGTGTTCCTAATTTTTAAATTTGGGGATGGAATATTAAATGAATTAATACCACTAAATTCCAAATTGCTAGAAGAGGCTATCAACACAAATTTAATTACTGTATTCTCAAGTTCCATGAGGGCAGGATTCATGCTTTAAGCTACTTTATATCCTGGACTTTTATATCCTTTACCTGTAATATTATAGGAATTTAATATGTTTTGTGGATGAATTAATCTTTACTAAATTTGCAATGAGTCATTTCCAGCAAGTATCATGTATCCATGTAAACTGTGTTTTATAAGAAATTCTCAGAGTATTAATAGCACCCACCAATCATCAGGTTATTTCAAGCCAAAAACCTGGAATTCTTGACTCCTGCCTTTACTTCATCCTCCATATCTGGTTCATCACCAAACCCCATTGGTTCCGTTTCCGAGACGCGTCTCATGCCTGGCTACCTCTTGCTGCCTAGTTCAGTCACCTGTCGTCCGCTGCCTGGATAACTGCAGTAGTCCAGGGCCACTGGGAGAAAGAACCAGAGGACCTACTGCTGCCCTCTCTGGTCCGGTGTATTCTCTGGGAGGAGCCAGGATGACTTCTTCGTAAAATGGAAGTCAGGGTATGTCACTGCTCCTCACAAAACCAGTCAGGGATTCACAGTGAGCTTAGGACAGGATCCACACTTCTGTTGCAGCCAGCAAGGCGCGCGCTTCTGCACTTCCGGTCGCAGCCAGCAGGGCCCGCGCTTCTGGCTCACCTGGTGGGTGCTTCCGCTGCTCGGTTCTGTCCCTGCACACAGACGGGGCAGCACTTTCTGCCTGCAGCCATGACCTTGTTCCCTTGGCCTTTCAGTCCCTCCGGCAAGTTCTCTGCGTGACCGGCCCTTTTGTTCTTGCCGTCACCTCTTCGGAAATACCTTCTTTGATGTGTAGTTCCTTCACAGGTAGACGGATTCCAGACTACCTGATTCATTTACTTGTTTATCATGTGTGTCCTCCAATAGAAGCCCTGTATCTCTTCTCTGTCTTCTGATTTCCCCAGAATCCATCATAACAAGCCAAACCTGTAAAAACCACTTTTAGTTGAAATCTAAGACGTGATACAGTTTTAGGATGCAGTGTTACGTGTCTCTAAGAAAATTAAAATGATATTAATTAAACTATGGCACAGTGTTAAATACTATCAATTGTAAGATAGTCTTACCTTTTGAAATATGAAAATGTTGAAAAAATGCATCTTTGAATTGATGAATTACGTGCCTTGTTGAATAAATAAATGAATGTACTTTACTCAATCATGATTATTATTTTTTAGTGATCTTTTGAGGAAATAATTCTGAAAAAATACACATGTACAGGCCAGAGATTGTCTAGGTCATGAGTAGTGCTTTATTATGAAAAAAGAGGTGTTAGTAGGAAGTATGAATAATGCTTATATGAGTAATTGTCCCAATTATTACCTTACCAGCAATAATTCAAACTTTATAGGCCTCAAGCGGGCCAGGAAACTTGAATTCTCAACAGACACTTTGAGAGACTCATGCAGTCTGGAAGTAGATTCAGGCTCTGTGCTGTAAAAGGAGGGAAGAGAAATAAAATAGGAGGTTGGGATTAACATATACACACTACTATATATAAAGTAAATAGTCAGCAAGGGTATACTGTATACCACAGTAAATTCTACTCAATACTGTAATAACCTACATGGGAAAATAATCTGGAAAAGAATAGATGTGTGTATGCTGCTGCTGCTGCTGCTAAGTCGCTTCAGTCGTGTCCAACTCTGTGTGAACCCGTAGACAGCAGCCCAGCAGGCTCCCTTGTCCCTGGGATTCTCCAGGCAAGAACACTGGAGTGGGTTGCCATTTCCTTCTCCAATGCATGAAAGTGAAAAGTGAAAGTGAAGTCCCTCAGTCATGTCCGACTCTTAGCAACCCCCTGGACCAGGCTCCTCGGTCCATGGGATTTTCCAGGCAAGAGTGCTGGAGTGGGGTGCCATTGCCTTCTCCGAAATATATGTATATGTGTAACTAAATTATTTTGCTCTACACCTGAAATGAACACTACACTATAAATCAGCTATTCTTGCATGCATGCTCAGTCGTGTCCAACTCTTTGTGACCCCATGGACTGTAGCCCACCAGGCTCCTCTGTCCGTGGGATTCTCCAGGCAAGAATACTGGAGTAGGTTGCCATTCCCTACTCCAGGGGAACCTTTCCAACTCAGGATCAAACCTGCATCAGCAGGTGGATTCTTTACCACTGTGCCACCTGGGAAGCCCAAATCAACTATATGCCAATATAAAATTAAAATTAAAATAAAAACATAAAAGCTAATAAAAAGGGAAGAATACAAAAAAGGAAGGTAGAAAACATGGGGACAGGAATTGGAGAGTTTGTAGTGGGAGGGTAATGGGACATTTTCATATTGCTTCTGTTTAATAAAATATGAGATCATTTGGCTCAGTGTAGCAGGGTAGAGATTTTGGAGCTTTCTGAGGGAAGAGAAGGTATGAAGTAGGCAAAATGCAGAGGGTGCGAAGCAAAAGGAAACGGTTCTTTGGGAATGGAATAATAGACTTGCAGGCAGATATTTGAGAAGCATGAAGAAGACAAGGCTTTGTTTGGACATCAGACAGTAGGTGTCCCAGTGTGATATGAACTCCACTGCTGACAGAGGAACAAGATGACCCACTCCCTTGAGTTGCTTGGATTGTCTGGTTCCTGTACTACATTCTTTAAGACCTGACTACCTGGGTGGCTGTGAAATTACTACTTCCATTGTTACTATTTATTTACTCAAATAAACTTAGAGGCAAGGGAGGGGAGGTTAAACATTGACCTGGGAGTAAAATATTCCAGCTCTTATCCCCCCCCCCAGGTATGTGGCTTCCCAGTAAGCAGGAGTCACTTGAGATGTACCAAGTGAACTCTTCTGTGTAGAATGAAAAGAAATTGTCTTTTCACATGCAGAAAACAGAAGTTTTCCATTTTCATAGGTGTCTACTCCAGACTCCTAAGATGGCTTCATATTCTTGCCCTCTTGTTCAGATCCCAATTTATCTGCACAGCCTCTGACTTCAGCTATAACTGAAAATAATTTAATATAAAACATAATTTGGGTTGTAATAACTAACAAGTATAATAATAAGATCTGATTGTAACTATAAGCAGACTCATCAAAAAAGTAGAAAAAATTGCTTTGGGCTAATACTTGAAAAGGGTCTCTGGACCATCTTTGTACACTAGTAGCATAAGATGATATGGAAACTTACATTTCAGCAGGTCAGTACTAATAAGGTGGTTTATCCAAAGTTAGATATTTTTGATTGTCAGTCTGGCTTATGTTCTTTACTGGTATTAAACATGTCGTTCCCAGGCATCCTGTAGCGTGTAGCTTCTTACCTACTTTTCCTCGATTTAAACAGTGAAGTTCAAAGTTACTATGAACTTAGAGTCTTTGTTAATTGCTCATTATAGATGTTTTCTTTCCCCAGATCAGGTGACTTTTTCGTATTCCTCTCTCCATCTTAACGGTGGGCTTTTCTCATTAAGGTCAATGAGTTTCACCTTCTCAAAATGTCAAGTTCACCAAGAGAGAAATGATTTGGGGTTGTTTTCCATTTAGAGCTTTCACTGCCTCCCTTTGCTACCCTAAGATGGGCAAAAGGAGACTATGATGCCAGGACTGTAAAGGGTTTTTGTTACTATTTAAGGAAAACAAGCCCAAGTCATCCTTAAAAAGTAGCTGTTTTTTTTTAATCCTTTGAAACTTAATTGAGTCCATGCTTTGTACTTGAATCTTATACTGTAATTTTTAATGCTAGCCATTTCTTGAGTTCTCTATCAAATAAAGAGTAAATGTGTCATTCCAGTACATTCCCTCTCCCCTTGCTAATCTAACTCTGTATTTCTTTGAAGGAGTTCATTTTATAAATTACTTCAGAAGCAGCCAGATCTCAGAGGGATTTTTTTTTTTTACAGTTTTATGATTGGTTTAATTTTCTTACTTACTCGTATGATTCTCATGACATGGAAACAGTTATATGTTATTTACCTGGGAAAGTCAGGGAAAAGGTTTTTTTTTTTTCTTTTTAGCAATAATTTTTAGACTATTGGATGTTGCATATATAAGTAAAATCGTATTTTATTTTGGTCATCATAAAGTTAAATGTGCCCAAGTCTAGTGCTGAGTAAGGCTATGCTAAGAAAAATTTGAGCTTCCCTGGTGGCTCAGATGATGAAGAATCTGCCTGCAATGCAGGAGACCTGGGTTTGATCCCTGGGTCTGGAATCAGTATCCCTAGAGAAGGAGAAGTGGCAACCCACTCCAGGATTCTTGTCTGGGAAATCCTGTGGACAGAGGAGCCTGGCAGGAACTTTGTAGTAAGGTTGAAAAATCTGAAACACCTTTTCATCCAATCTGTTCTTTTATTTGGCTCATTGTCTGAATGCTGTCTTATCCTGCAGGTTGCAGTGGATTGAATGATAATTTGCTTCCCCGGGTGAGCCTGTGATGTAGGCCCATTCCAGTTCTCATATTTGATGATCATTATATATAATGATAGAGAATGCTTAAATACCCCATCAGTCATTTTGGAAACATTAGATAGTAATTATCTGGTATCACCTGACATGGGTACCAAAGTGATTATCATTTATTATGCTACGGAGTCATGAAAAGTGACAGATAATCCTTTGCTATAATTATGAAATAAGCATTACCATATGAAAAAAGAAGAGAAATGTAATAACCAGTGCCTTTTTTTTTCTCTCCCATTTGTCCTTTCACACAGGTACAGCTTGGCCAAGTGGAAATCAAATGCCCTATCACTGAGTGCTTTGAATTCCTGGAAGAAACAATGGTTGTCTATAACCTGACACATGAAGACTCCATCAAATACAAGTACTTCTTGGAACTTGGCCGTATTGATGCCAGCACCAAGCCATGTCCTCAGTGCAAGCACTTTACAACCTTCAAGAAAAAAGGACATATTCCCACCCCTTCCAGATCAGAAAGCAAATACAAAGTAAGCATGTTCACCAGAGTTGTGGGTTAGATGTCACATAATGAGAGCAGCCAAGTTAGACCAACTTGTGGTAGGCATTAAGTGGGCTTGCTTCCCTTATCGGAGTCCAAGGTGAGTACACGGCAGCTGTAATTCTGAACATGTGTGGTTTGGGGATGCTGCTAATGGGAGAGTACTCGTGAGGATTTAATTAAAGTTCTCCTTTGGCTTTAACCTGTTTAAAATTCACTCATAGCCAAATTGAATCACTAGTTTTTAAAGTAATTATCACTGCTGTTACTAAATATTAAATAAATGTGTGTTAGTTGCTCAGTCGTGTTCGGCTCTTTGTGCCCCCATGGACTGGAGCCTGCCAGGCTCCTCCATCCATGGACTTTTCTAGGCAAGAGTACTGGGGTAGGTTGCTATTCTCTTCTCCAGAGGATCTTCCCAACCCAGGGATCAAACCCAGGTCTCCCACATTGCAGGTAGATGCTTTACCATCTGAGTTTTTTTTCAGTGGACCCAATGTGAATCTATCTGTAATAAGTAAAATAGTGTAATATGCTATTTACTCATTTATTCAGCAAATACAAAATGCCAGTATATGCTGGGCAGTGTGCTAAGTTTGGGGGATTCAGTGGCAAACATGACATAGTCCTTGCTCAAAAGATGTCTAATGAAGGTGAGAGAGTCCTATGTTCTAAAATGATAGTGCAGCATGAGTAGTCGTAAGGGGGAAAGGCGGGGATGGGACGCATTGGGAGACTGGGATTCGCATATGGGCACAACTGATTCTGTGCAGAAAATGGGTAACTAATGTGAACATACTGTGTAGCACAGGGAAGTCTATTCAGTGCTCTGTGATGACCTGAATGGGAAGGAAACCCAAAAAAGGAGGGGACGCATGTATATGTATAGCTGATGCACTTTGCTGTACAGTATAAACTAACGCTACTCTCCTCCAATGAAACTTAAAAAAATAATATGAGTACTCATAAAACAAAAACATGAAGCCCAGTAGACTTGTGCTTTGCGAACACTGACAGAAGGGGCGGGGGGCTGGCATGTCAGGAAAGGCTTCCTGGAGAAGATGCAGTTCTGCAGGCAGATACACAGGGGAGATCATTTCAGAGCAAGGGAGGAGTAAGTGCCAGGCCCAGGGGCGGAGGCAGGCTTGCTGAGAGCAAGTGCTTGGTAGAACTAGTGGAAAGAGAATAACTTTAAGAACAGGCAGCAGGTCAGGTACTTAAGAGCAGATCATGTTGAGTCTTTGACCCTGTAACTCAGGCTTGAATTTAAGTCTGCTGGCGTTACAAAAGGATCATTCTGGCAGCATATGGAAGATATCAGAAGAAGGCAAGACTGAAGGCAGGGAAACACAGCAACAACAGCAGGAGCAACCCTTGCTTCATTGCCCTGCCCTGCTTTGCGAACACTGACAGAAGAGGGGGGGGGCTGGCATGTCAGGAAAGGCTTCCTGGAGAAGATGCAGTTCTGCAGGCAGATACACAGGGGAGATCATTTCAGAGCAAGGGAGGAGTAAGTGCCAGGCCCAGAGGCGGAGGCAGGGGAGCTCTCCTGGGGAGCTTTCAGGCACACCAGTTCTCAGTCCCTAAACCCTCCCTAACAACTGTCTTCCAAATTTTTGAACCTCACCAAGTGGCTCTAACAGGCAGCAGAACTGGGAACCTTGGCAATAAATGAAGCAGAAGTAAATACACACTAAATATTGTTGATCAGGAAGCAGTTAAATAGGTGAGAGATGAAAATCTGAAAATAAAGGGAAACTTATTTTTTTATATTTTAGATTTTTATATTTATTTTATTAAGCAACGCAAGAAAAATAAAACTAGTACAGATTTGGGGGATGGTTTTTATCGTTTTTCTTAATTACTTTTATAGAAGAGATGGTGTGTAGCAGAAGTGGTAAATAAGCTCCCTGTTCTGTACTCTACAGAGTTTTAGGGATAATTCAAATAATTTCTGAAGCAGTGATTTTTTACTGCTTAGTACAGTGTTTTATACAGAGAAGGAAATGGCAACCCACTCCAGAATTCTTGCCTGGGAAATCCCATGGATAGAGGAGGCTGTGGGGCTACAGTCCGTGAGGTCTCAAGAGTCAGACACAACTTGGTGACTAAACCAGCACCACCCACAGTATTCACATAGCATTTTCATCATTAAACTCCAAGTTCTCACATTAGCATTAACTACCTGATCTACATGCCTGTACCTGTCTGGACCTTATGAGTAAAGGGAACACAGACATGGATACTCTAGCAGAGGAGCTGTGACATTCATGATTATAGTATGACACCCTAAACTGATCCCCTTTTGGGGGATTAACCAATGGTTATTTGTTAGGTTGACTGTATTTTTTAAAATTCAGTTTTCTCAGTAACAGAATCCAAATTGGTATAATTTGTCATAATTTTGAGAGTAGTGAATTCAAGTACTTGAATGCAATAAATTGAGTCATGAGGCAACAGAAACAGAAAAGTTTACTGCTAATATCTAACATGTTTAAGCAATGTAAAATCTCTTCATAATATTCCTTAGAGACTATATTGTGTTTTGTATATATTGATGAAACCCTTAGAACAGACATTTCAATATTCTTTCTGAGTCGAGTTATATCAATAATATCCTGATCCAAGATGTCATTCTTTGAGGATTGATTGTGGTTTCTGCTGTCAGTTCAGAGGCACTTAACATCCAAGGTTAAAATTCCTTCAAAATATTAGAGCTATTTTATACCAGGAAATACTGTTAGTGGATTCCCAGATGGCTCAGTGGTAAAGAATCCGCCTGCCATTGCAGGAGACAGATTTGATCCCTGGGTTGGTAAGATCGCTTGGAGTAGGAAATGGCAACCCGCTCCAGCATTCTTGCCTGGAAAATTCCATGGATAGAGGAGCCTGGCGGGTTATAGTCTCTGGGGTCACAAAGAGTCAGACACGATTGAGTATGCATGCATATACTTTTAGTATATCCCACATGTTATATCATATTTGAATATTCCATTTAAATTAGGTTTTTGTAAGTTTTTGTACTCTGCAGATGGAAAAAGAATAAACAGACTATATCAACAAGCAGGAACAAGAATTCTTAAGGGCAAGCTTATCTTTCCAAGGTCTCACTCGACATCTTTTGGCAACAGTTCAGTAAATAGAGCTTTTCATTATGTTCTGAACACCACAAAATTCTTATCATATGAAATAGATCAAGCACACTCCTCAACTGAGAAACTCACGTTGAGACAACCTTGCCTGTGGACAAATCCAATCTTTCTCATTCTAACATTTGTCTTCTCCACCCTGAAACTCATGAGGCCAAGAAGTTTTACCATTCCACTTCTATGGGATTGATTTCACTTGCCATTTAGAAATCTAATTTCTAACCTAAACAGTTTCTATAATTCATTAATGCAGCTCCAAATGCATGTTAATACAGAGAACCAGTTAGCTTGGGGAAAATAAAAACGGCTGGGCTGTCACGGTGCTCAGGTGATGCCTGGAGACAGGCACATCACCAGCACCTGAAGATTTTCTCCATAGCAATTATCATCTGGGATTTTATGGTGTATTTGTGAGGTTATTTGCTTAAAGTCTCTCCCACTGGTCTCTAGGAAACCAGGTCCAGACTTGCTTACTGCTGATAACCTGTGTCAAGCACTCTGTCTGATAGAGTCTTGTCTCAAAATACATTTCATGAGGGAACTAATCAATGGGCCAGTGCATAAATAATAATGTGTACTGTAATAAATGTGGGTGGAAAATGCTGAGCGCATAGGAGAAGAAAGGGCAGGAGAGGTTGGGAAAGCTTCATTAAAGGGCAAATGCATTAAGCTAAACCTTGAAATGTTGAATTTGCTGTGCTGGAAAAGGTTGGTCAGGGCACAGGCAAACCAGATTTAAATTCTCAGCCTGCCATATGCTAGCTCTGTAACCCTAAGAACAGCTTCTGCATCTTTTACTGTGGTAGAAATAATACCTGTCATAAGAGTGTAATAAGGATTAAGTAAGATCACATGTATAAAGTGCATAGCACCATGTCTGATATATCCTAAGTCGCAACACATGCTAGAAATTAGTATGCTTATTATCATTATTAGGAAAAGTCAGCAGAATGAACAACCTTGGGTTATTAGGGAGGATATGGAAGAGTCAAAAAGAATAGAGGTGGGATAAAAGATTGAGTGACTGATGGATGGTCAGAGTGAAAGGGGGATGAAATAGACTTTAAGTTCTTTGAGTTTAAAGAACCTTAGGAACATCAAAGAGATGTCCATGAGTCGTGGATCTAATGCTAGGAGTGATCTGATGGAAATCATAAATATTTGGGAAGAGGAGGAGGTCACTGAATTCACAGAAATGAAAACTATGTGTTTGGAAGGTAAGAAAAGTTAGTTTCTCATGGGAAAGAATAGAGGATTGCAAATAATTTAAATATACTTATTTTACTCCTAGGAGTTTTACTGAGGTACGGGCAATTCTGGGTTTCCTTTTTATTTCCAAGTGTAGACCAAGAAATGATCCCTCTTTTCACATTATTTGGAGTAAGTTGAAGAACATGCATAAATCAACAAGGGGACATGTTGGAAATAATCCTTTTTATGGTTTCCTTGAGGCAAAACTCACAGTCATCCCCACTCTTCTTCCCACAAATATTAAGCTGAACCTTGATAATTCACAGAATGGTGCTTTGACTCATCATAAGGTGAAAAAAGCCAATAAAACATCCTGGGGGAAACTCCCTCTGTGTTCTTACCTTATGTCTTATGTATTACTTTCCCTCTTATAACTATAAATCTTCTGGTTAGAAGTCACGGTTTATAAAACTGCACAAATACAGTATTTCTTCATGTGAGAGAGAACTTTTCTAAGGTCTCTAAGAGTGTAATCAAGTCAGTGGGTCTGTTGCTCCTAACTGATAGACTTTAACATCTGCTTAAGTGAAAGGCTGGAATTCTGGCGCTACCTGACTGACTGTCTTCCTGTGTCTCTCATTCAGTCTGACCTGTCCTATACTCCAGAAAGATGCCTCTTTGGCGTCTTTGGGACTGCCTCTCCACGCTTCCTTAGCATCTCAGTTCTGTTTGGGGTCAGCTGAGGGTTGGCACTGGCAGGGAAGGAGAGAGTGGAAAGAGAGCATCGTGCGTGCATTATTCTGTCCATGGGATTTCCCAGGCAAGAATACTGGAGTGGGTTGCCTTTCCCTTCTCCAGAGGATCTTTCCAACCCAGGGATGGAACCCGAATCTCCTGCAGTGCAGACAAGTCTCCTGCGTTGTAGGTGGATTCTTTACCGACAGGGCCACCAGGGAAGGCCCATTCCCTTCCTGCTTGAGTGCAAAGCTCTCGCAGTAGCTGTGTCCCTCCGTGACCGTGGCTTCCCTCTAGAGGGTCCTCCCCTGCCCCCTCCCATGTTACCAATGCTCACCAGGCTCCAGAGAATTCACCCCGTGTCTCTTTGGCCCTAGGGCTGGCAATGACTTCCTACTGCTTCTGCTTCTAGGGACCTGCCAGTCTTTTGTTCAAATCCACCTGCACCTCTCCAGTCATACTTCTAATAAACAATTTTCATTTATATATACACAGATTAAAAAGTCAACAAAATGTGCTTAAGCTTCCTTCTAGTAAAAAGACAATTTGAGAATTTCTTTTTCCATCTATAAAAATGTTCACAGCTTTCCCGTGGAAGTGCAGCTAGCATGCTGCTCTGCTCCTCAGTTTTCCCTCGACACCATCACTTTAAGTTGACAGTGTTTACAGATCGAGAGTCAGCTTGTGCATCAGCCTGGCAAGATCAGTTTAGCTCATGACACACACTGAATTCTCTTGGCAGTAATGCATCATGAATGTCAGGAGCTGAGAGAAAACAAGTGTAGTTTCTTAAATGATTGTTGCTAGCATAGATTTGTGAGGGAGATAGATGGAGTTCTTGATTCTGGTTTGAAGAAGCCATTTGTGGGGAGGGATCAGTTAGGAGGTTGGGAGTAACATAGATACACGGAGTGAGTGAAGTCGCTTAGTCGTGTCTGACTCTGTGTGACCCCATGGACTGTAACCTATCAGGCTCCTCTGACCATGGGATTTTCCAGGCAAGAACACTGGAGTGGGTTGTCTTTTCCTTCTCCAGGGAATCTTCCCGACCCAGGGATCAAACCCAGGTCTCCTGCATGGCAGGCAGATGCTTTACCGTCTGAGCCACCAGGGAAGCTGGTATAGACACACTACTATATATAAAGTAGATAATTAACAAGGACCTACTGTATAGCATAGGGAACTCTACTTAATATTCTGTAATAACCTAAATGGTAAAAGAATCGGAAGAAGAATGCGTGTGTGCTCAGTCACTTCAGTCGTGTCCGAGTCTTTGCAACCCAGTGGACAGTAGCCCACAAGGCTCCTCCATCCATAGGATTCTCCAGGTGTGAATACTGCAGTGGGTTGCCGTGCCCTCCTCCAGGGGATCTTCCTGACTCAGGGATCAAACCTGTCCCTCCTGTGTCTCCTACATTGGCAGGTGGGTTCTTTACCACTAGCATTATCTGGGAAACCCCTTAAGAACAGATGTATACGTATAACTGAATCACTTTGCTGTACACCTGAAATTAATACAATATTGTAAGTCAACTAAATTTTTTAAAACAGGAAAGCTATCGTAAACAGAGGGTGTTATATATGAGTCCACTGAAAAAAATGTGTCATGCTCAATTATGATACAAGGCCTAATAATTTTATTAGAATGCATTTGTACCTCTAGTTTCTAATGAGGTGCTTTGCTGAAATTGTTCTTTGTTTCTTTTCTTGATGCATAAATTAGCCATAATATTTTACAGAGCCTTTCCTTGGGCATGAAACTTCTAACAGCAAAAGCCAAATATTGAAATTCATTTGAAATTTTAGCCTACACATTCAGAAAACGAAGATCATGGCATCTGGTCCCATCACTTCATGGAAAATAGACGGGGAAACAGTGGAAACAGTGTCAGACTTTATTTTTTGGTCTCCAAAATCACTTCAGATGGTGACTGCGGCCATGAAATTAAGAGACGCTTATTCCTTCGAAGAAAAGTTATGACCAACCTAGATAGCATATTCAAAAGCAGAGACATTACTTTGCCGACTAAGGTCCGTCTAGTCAAGGTTATAGTTTTTCCAGTAGTCATGTATGGATGTGAGAGTTGGACTGTGAAGAAGGCTGAGCGCCGAAGAATTGATGCTTTTGAACTGTGATGTTGGAGAAGACTCTTGAGAGTCCCTTGGACTGCAAGGAGATCCAAGCAGTCCATTCTGAAGGAGATCAGCCCTGGGATTTCTTTGGAAGGAATGATGCTAAAGCTGAAACTCCAGTACTTTGGCCACCTCATGCGAAGAGTTGACTCACTGGAAACTACTCTGATGCTGGGAGGGATTGGGAGCAGGAGGAGAAGTTGACGACTGAGGATGAGATGGCTGGATGGCATCACTGACTCGATGGACATGAGTTTGAGTGAATTCCAGGAGTTGGTGATGGACAGGGAGGCCTGGCGTGCTGGGATTCATGGGGTCACAAAGAGTCAGACATGACTGAGTGACTGAACTGAACTGAACCTTAAAAAAGAAAAAAAAAAAACTACAATAATTTTAATATTAGAGGCTCATGGCTCCTGTGAATTGACCTGCCATAGGACTGAGAACTGTTTTTTTTTTTCACTTTATCATGTCATCCCTTGCATCTTTAGCACAAGAGGCACGTGAAAAATCATTTCTTTTTGATGACCTGCTGGATAGTGGGTAAAAGCAAGCCAAGTCTGGTGTTCATTGTAAAAAGTTCTGTAAGACGTTAGGACTGTGCATTTCTCACCTACCTTATTCTGTATTCCTACCTTGCCATATTTACCCATTCAGAACTGTAAGGCAGTGGTCCCCAACCTTTTTGGCACCAGGGACTGATTTCGTGGAAGACACTTTTTCCATGGACCAGGGGGAGGTGGATGTTTCAAGGGCATTACATTTATGTGCAACTCCACCTCAAGTCATTGGGATGATCCCGGAGGCTGGTAGCCTTTGCTATAAGGGAACTTCAGGCATTAGTCTGTGTGTGTGAAAGTGTAAAAGTGTTAGTCGTTCAGTCATGTCTGATTCTTTGTGACCCCATGGACTGTAGCCCACGAGTCTCCTCTGTCCATGGAATTCTCCAGGCAGGAATACTGGAGTGGGTGGCCATTCCCTTCTCCATGGGATCTTCCCCATCCAGAGATCAAACCCAGATTTCCTGCACTGCAGAGGGGGTGGGGGGGGCTTTGCTGTAACGGAATCCCGTGCATTCGTCTACGTGTATATAAATCCTCTCTACAAAATGCCTGCCAAGTGGCCCTTCAGACACTGAAGGCTTCCATTATCAGGGAACCTACTGCTTATAGAATCATTCCCTTCCATTTTGAAAGATTCATCATTACCTTCAGGCTGAGATCTCCTTCTCTTGCTTCACCTGTTGGTCACAGAGAAAACTCCCACTTTCTCCTGTACACTCTGTCCTTAGATGGCCCTCTTGCTTCTTCCGCTGGTATCTCTGTGAGAGGTTAGTCTTTTGTGTTGTCTTCCGAGTAGGGTGTGCTTTTGAAAACTGGATGATGTCATCCTGCCGTGGCTAGGGAGTTGGGGTTTATATAAATTGGAGCAGAATCTTCTAGGACTTCATATTCATCTAGGAAGAGGTAAGTCCTCATAGACTCACATACTCCACTGGTTCTTGCTTTGTAGGTTTAGAGGAAGAGTCTATAAATGCTTAAAGATGTTTCCAGGCAAGATGGATTAGTAGAGAATAGTGATTCTCAAAGAAAGGAGGAAGGACTCTCTTCAAAGGACAGAATCCCTATTCCCAAGTTCCAATATACTGTCCTGGTGGAAAGCTTGCCTCTCAGTTAAAAACAAAAGTTAGTATTGAAGTGATTGTGTGTACATGGCATGCTAAGTCACTGTAACTGTGTCCGATTCTTTGTGACCTTAGGACCATAGCCCATCAGGCTCCTCTGTCTCTAGGATTTTTCCAGGCAAGGATACTGGAGTGAGTTGCTATTGCCTCCTCCAGGGGATCTTCCCCACCCAGGGATTGAACCCGAGTCTGTTATGTCTATCTGCACTGGTAGGCAGGTTCTTTACCATTAGCTCCACCTATTGTGCAATAAATTTGTGTGTTGCTTATGTAAAAGGAGCCTGGAAACCAATAAGAGGAAGGTGGGTAAGGTGATTTATATGAATAAACACCATCTCCACTTAGGTTATCTTGTCATGTGTTATTCTGCATTTTTGTCCTTATTTGGTCCCCAACCTTTAGGAAAGTTTCCCTTTCATTTTCCAGTTTAGTTTAAGCTATACTGTGAGAAATTAAGGGAAGGGTCACTTGGCCACGTTTGGACCATGTTCAAGGAGCAGTGCCTCATGGAGCTATGTATTATTGGCACTGCATTCAGGGTGAGAATCCCGAGTAGCAGGTAAAATCTTAGGGATTAAAAATCAGAGCAAGAAGTCAAGTCATCTTCCCATGTGGAGACCCTTCCCCCACTGCCATTCCTTCTGTTAGATTGATCTTAATAGGGAGCAGATTGTGCTTCCTTGAAAGTATTTGAATCCATGCGTTAGAGACTTCTTTGCTCCTCTCTGTAATACTCAGCACCTCCTCACAGTCTCCTCCTCTTTGAGAAAGCCACTTTAAGCTGATATGGAACTTTTTCACTAGTGCTAAAGAACACGCCTGCAAATACAGGAGACTCAAGAGTTGTGGATTTAACCCCTGGCTTGGGGAGATCCCCTGGAGAAGGGTATGGCCACCTGCTCCAGCAGTCTTGTCTGGAGAATCCCATGGACAGAGGAGCCTGGCAGGCTATGGTCCATGGGGTCACAAAGAGTTGGATACGACTGAAGGGACTTCTATGATTATGAGATGTCACAGTTATTCACATATATATTGATTAGTTTCTTTTGGATGCTCTAGTCTGACATCCATAAGTTGTATATGGTTCATCTGAGAAGGTTCTAGACCACAGTATGCTTTGAAAAACACGTCAGGAGTATAGGAACCTTAATGTAAGGAGTAAGGAACCTTAAACTGAACTCTGTTTCTTGGGCGCGTTGGTGAGATCCAGGGCTGACCTAGATGCAGTGGTTCTTCTTTCCGGGTTCCACGCGAGCACTTGCTGTTTGCCTGGCGCACTGTGTTTGCCCAGGCCTCTATGGCAGCTCAGGCTGCACTGAGATCCCATAACTTTTCCCAGCGACACCCCACTCGTCTTTCAGGGCCTTATTCTTTCTGACTTCTGCCCTTTGGCCCTTCCTTGAGCCAGTTTTCCCACGGCTCCCACTTGTCCAGGCTTCCACTACGGTAGTTATCACATGGTTTGATAGCTCTTCAGGTTGATATTTTTCTGTACACCATAATTTTTTTGAGGACAATATTCCATTCTTTCTCATATGTCTAAAATTAGTGCACTCAGTATCTGTTATTTGAAGGTGCTTAGTAAGTATTTGTTGAAAGGAAAATGAATTTTGGAGTATTTTATTATTATTTGTCTTAATCTGAAGTTCTTTTAATAATAAAGCAAATTCTTCTTGGAAAACCAAGTTAATTCATATTGGCCATGCTACATTTATACATGGATGTTGTCTAATATTTTGAGTTTGACAAGATTTTGTGATTTACTTAAAATAATTATATACGTAGGACTGTGTGGTATTTCATGAAGAAAAAACTTTTCTAGGATGTTCGTTGGTTTTTCATTTTGTATTTATTTTGTGGGTTATTTCTTTATTGGCATGACCAACTGTTAAGAGAAAATACAGTTTGCTTACGACAAGTGGGTTGGTTTAATTTGTCCTCGAGAGTCATTGTAGCCCAGGAGTCTAGAAAAGCTAAGGAAATTCAAAAGTAAAAAAATGTAATATAAGGTTCTTTTATATTTCATGGATTATGGAACAAGTTAATGAAGATTCCTATCTCTGATAACTTTATTTTTGAAACTCTTGTAGCCTTGCCTGTTGTAGAAGAGTTACACATTAATCATGATGTTTTGTAAAATGTCATGTGGATATAATATTTAGTAGACATCATCCGGTAATCTAAGACGCAATAATACCATCTCAGCCACTTTTTGTAAATTAGACATGTTGGTTTTTCTTGGAATTCATGTGATGTTAGCCAATGTGCAATACTTGCTCTGTGCAAAATCATTCATTTCACAAAGAACTTACTCAAGTGCCTACCATGTGCCAGAAGGTCTGTGTTACTTAACTCAGGAAATACAGAATGAATAAGAAGCCAGCCTTTGCCCTCTGTGAACTTGTGGCCTATTAGGGAGATTAGACAGCTACATGTCTAACGTAAATTCTACAAGCTACCGAAGCTGGTTTGGAGAAATAGGGAAGGCATCCTGAAACAAGTAGCATTTGATCTAGTAAAGGTTTCAATAGATTGTGTTCACTGGACTTTTTCCAGTTGCGAGAAGCAGGGCTATGCTCACTCTTAGGCTCCATCATGGAATGTATTTTAGGATAAAGCTGCAGGGAAATAGGAAGGGCAAGAAAGCAGTCCCAGCTGCCACCCATGCGGGCCTCATGGAGAGCTGGACCCTAGCCCTGGGAACATGAGGGCCCCTCAGTCGTGTTACTAGAAGTGAATGTCTGTTCCCTTCTCCAGTGATCTGTGCTGTGGGCACTCAGCTTTTCTCTGTCTTTGCCTACATAGCAAAGCTAGAGTGCTTGTGTATGTATCCCTGTTTCGCTCTTCAAGGAAAAAAATCTGTCTTGGCGAATCTCTGTTCACCAAGAAGCATGCTCTGCACAACGCTCCTGCCAGCAGCCTCATAGGCTGCTTCCCATCAAGCAGGTCCCTGCTTTTAGCTTGGGACTCATTCCTGCTGTGATCAGTGCGGCCATCTGCGATGGGGTCACGTCCTCTAGAGCTGTTCTCAGACTTTAGTGTGGGGACCTTGTGAAACCACAGGCCGTGGTTTAGTAGGTCTGGTGTGGGACATGAATTTTTGTCGGCAACAAGCTCCCAAGTGATGCTGCACTACACTCTGAGTAGCATGGATACAGCACGGTAACCTGTTTGTGAATATAATTACTCAGAAGGCAGGCACTCCATGCGGGAAGTCTGTGATTATGTGATGGCATTTCGTATGGAGGAAGATACAGTGTTAATGTCCACAGGTGTTTTGTATGAGTCCAACTTTGAGTATAGTTAAGGAAGACCCTGCTGCTGGGAGGGATTGGGGGCAGGAGGAGAAGGGGATGACAGAGGATGAGATGGCTGGATGGCATCACTGACTCGATGGACGTGAATCTGAGTGAACTCCGGAAGTTGGTGACGGACAGGGAGGCCTGGCGTGCTGTGATTCATGCACAAAGAGTCGGACATGACTGAGCGACTGAACTGAACTGAGCTGAAGGTTGGAGTGAAGAAGTAAGTCATCGTCAAACGAAAACGTCAGTCTTTAAACAATTTAGGTGCAGTCTTTGAATAACAAGGTGGTTGGGATTGCCTGTTAGTCCTTGCATTATTTTAATCCAAAGTGAAGTGAAAGTCGCTCAGTCGTGTTCAGCTCTTTATGAGCCTATTGGCTCTAGTCCATGGAATTCTCGAGGCCAGAATACTGGAGTCGGTAGCCTTTCCCTTCTCTAGGGGATCTTCCCAACCCAGGGATCGAACCGGTGTCTCCTGCATTGCAGGCAGATTCTTTGCCACCTGAGCTATGAGGGAATCCAAAGTAAGGCAATAGTTATTTTCCTGTTTTCAGTGAGAGACAGTAAGCAGGCGAATCTGGATTTAAGTTATTCATCTTCACCTGAGAACTTGATGCAAAACTCCTTTCACAGTTTCCTGCCAAGTCTGTGTTGTCGGTAAGGACTGGCCGTAGGATCTGCAGTGAAACTTAGTTGTTTATTATGTGATGTTGGAAGCCAGAATCCTGGGGTGGACACCAAATACCTGATTCCTTATCATTCTGGTACCTTAGAAGAACCATATATTTCTAATTGTCTTCAGTAGACATCTGTAGAGTTCAGCATCAGTCACAAAGATCCTTGAGCCATTATAGTGTCTGACATCCTTTGAGTTAATCCCAGTTTCAGTGTACATGTTACAGTTATTCTTTGGCTATTCATTTCATAAATATAATCTAAGACTGGCATTAAAAACCAGTGAGGTTTTTTTTTTTAAATTTAACAATGGTAGAGTTAATTTAGAATTGTGTATAATGTCTAATAGAA